>JASDQU010737603.1:96787-114068 GCA_032191745.1 Picea mariana | reverse complement strand
AAGAATGGGTCCCAGTTACGAGGCCATGTTAGGTACCCAAATACAAAAGATACACTGAACTAAACGAGGAAAGAGGGAAAACCTCATGGGAACAAAACCCCCTCTCAAATTATAATGCATAAAATAAAAAATGATAAGGAACAAAAGGCAGTTGCTAAGCAACCATGTCCTTCACTCCAAGAAGACCTCACAATTGTGCAAGTTTGTGCTCTTTGAAGATTTTGTTGAAGATGTCGATGTCTGCACAAATCTAATGAAGTATATGCATCATTGATATTTCCACACATATCCACTTTATCTTCTTGTAATGAATAATATTCAAAAAAAAATTGGATGAAATTTTGAAAACCGTGCGGTCGTTTCCAGAAAATGCTGAAATTTTGTTGATTTTAAAACGATCATAACTTCACTTTCTGGACTCCGTTTCAGACGATTTTTTTTTGAAATTGGATATTTTCCCGAGAGGAATTCAAATATCCAATTTGTTTCTGCAATTTTTTCTCAGAAAATATCAGAATGGCGTCTAATGTGCGCGGCTCCCTTTTTGTCTCCCGACATGCATGCATGGTGCATGCAAAAGTGTCTGCATGTGACTCCTGAGATGCATGCCATATATCTTCCACATGAATTTCAAAAAACAAATCTGAAATGGAGTAGACACCATCTTCAATTAATGGAATACAAATTTCTGTAGACACTTGTGTAGAAGACTCTTCAGAATAAGAGGCTTGATCTTCTGACGGTTTCCCTTCTGGCTCTATCTGTTTGACCTCCTGCATGAAATCTTCACAATATTCTTTATTCCCAAATAGAACCTCCAATCTGGTCCATAATTCATTTGGAGTTATCCTTGTGATTCTTCATATATTTGATGGAAAAGTTCGAGAGAAACAAACACGCCGATACTTCCTATGGCCATATCTTGTCTATTGAGAAAGTTATTTTTCTCATCGATGGAATCAGGCTCTACTTCCATTTCCATAGTAATTTGGTACAAGCCTCTGCATCTAAGATGAAGCAGAATTTTTGGCTTCCATTCCAAATAGTTATGAGGTGTGAGAAGTATTTCCGATGAATAATCCATCTTTTTGTTGTCTTCAATCTTTGTACCTGCAAAAAATGATTTGGTGTAGATTTTTCTTAGCAGTCCGTCGACTCTGATACCATGTAAATGTGTTGAACCAACAGATAATAGATCTAGCTAGAAAATACCACACACATTTGCAGAGAGAAATTGAGAAAGAAGAAGCAAGAGAGAAAATAATGGAAGAATTCTCATTAACCATATTCCACACTCAAAGAGTGAATAGTTTACAATATATAGGATAAATGAGTAACTAATGAGCCATAGTGGTAGTCTAGATTGATCTGGACACACACCAACAGTTACAAGAGTAAACTGCCACCTAGTCTAGTCTCTCAGGCAGTTACGGGAGTGAACTGCCACCTAGTTGAGTTAACTAGTCAACTAGTCTTCAGTTAACTGACTGAACAAAGAGTAGTGAGTTGGTGATGATCCCAATGTTTCATGGTGACAAAACCAATGCAACATCTAATCTCAACTCAACTAGTCAAACTGAAGTGTCAACTGAACGAGAATATTCTCCAGGTGGAATATTCTCCCCTAAAATATAGGAGACTGGATAATGACTAATTATGACTAATAAACAAGGAATAACCTTAGAAAAAATAAATCTTAGGTGTCTGTGAAGTAACTCCAACAACAACAACCTCATGAGGATTAAAACCCCCCCTTCGTTTTTACAGAGGTGGTACTCCTCTTTAATTTATTTAAAGATTTGTCTTTGAAGATCTTGGGACGACAATATTAAAATGGGAGAGTGCTAAAGAGCAAACTCCAAATATTTATCATTCAAATAAAATATACACACATCAAGAATTCCTGAGAGATGGACCAAGAACCTTCACTCATAAAATAAATAAATTTGCAGAAATATAATATAAAGAAAATAATTATAAGAAATATAATATGAATCTCACATCCATCATAGTTTCAAATATTTTTTATCACATTCATAGGAAAAAAAATAAAGGGCCCACATATAAGAGAACTTTAAATGAGTCTTTTCATTAAAATCAAAACATGATTTGATAGGTTAATTTCAAATATAATATACTCAAATGCTCAAAGTTCAAAGATACAATTAAAATTAACCCCAAAATAGTTCTTTGGAGTTTTCTAAAAAATGAAATAGTCTTTAGTAGTCTTAAGAAAATAAATGCGTTTGTCCAAAGGTGGACTGGGATATGGCTCTCATGGACCATAAAATAAAGAAACGAGAAGAAAAGAGTAGGAATAGAGCTTGGAAAAAAGTGGGAACAATGCAAGACCTGAAAAGAGAACAGACGAAGGAAATAAAAAATCGGTTATAATCTCCTTGGGATAGATAGGATATAACTGGAAGAATTCTAAAAGCAGAAGGGAGAGGGATGTGATCAATTTACACTTACTGTGATGGAATCTCTCCCTCTTCATTTGCTTGTTGATGCACCTTTTGTATCATCTCTTGCTGCGGTTACACAACCGGTGCCAACTGCCTCCAATTGATCTTCTTTGGTTATCTTAATTAAGGCTCGTTTTAACCAATCTTCTATATAATATTTCAATGGGGCTACATTTATATCTTCTATAATTTTTATATCAAATAACATCCCTTCCAATTCTCTCAATTCATATGAAAGTTGGTGGAGTGTATCTTCAATGTCCTCGCTTTTATTTGCATAATTCACTAACCAAATTTCAATTTCATTCTCATTATATTCAATTATATTATTAAATTTTTCAGTGGATAAGGTCTTTAGTATTTCCACGTGTTCTTCAAATTGTTACCTTGTCATAAATATAGAGTTCAAGATTAACTTTTGGTTCTATACTTCTCTTGTGGTTCCTGCCATGTCTATCTCAATTAACTTGTGATACAATATTTACTTTTTAACAACAACAACAACATCACATTCATCTAACATTTATTTCAATACTTTTATATTTTTGATCCAACAAGCCTTTAGTTGTTGATTCTGGCTGGAGAAGGTAAATATTCTTCTTTCCTTTTTAGCTCAGTCATACCAGAAACTTTCAAGGTAAATGTGATGACAACATCTTTATAAAAACTTTCTTCATTATTCAAATAAGCTTGCACATATTCTTTGAAACTATTTAACTTTGAACCAAAAGAATAATATTGCTCCCTGCATCCCATGCTTCCAGAATAAGAGACATCCTCTTTTTGATATTTTCACCAACAAGTTTTCTAATTTCAACCAACAAGCTTGACGTTCCTTTCAACTTTGAGCTTGATTCGGGTGTCGGGTCGGGATTTCTCCCAGGTTGAATAGAAACTAGTGGACTTACAAAGATAGGCGACAACATCAAGGCACATTTCAATTCTCTGATTCTTTCCTTTAATTTTGAATTCTCAACCTCCATTTTGTCAACCGAAACTTCTAAAGCATCACCAATAACTTTGTGAATTTGGGCATTCTTCCTAGGTGTGCTGATTTTCTGGGAAGAACTCTAAGACTTTTAAATCCTTTCATTTATGATCCTTCCATGATGTCTATGTGCTTCATTCATTCTAACAATTGTCTCAAGGTATCCAATAAATACTTCCTCATAATTATTATATTTGCTTCCTTCTTCTCCATATATATGTGTGTTTACATATGATACACTGAAACCTACAAAAATCATGTGATTCATGAAAAATTGTTGAGGGTCAAATAATTTTACTAAATCTGCCAGTTTCAAATTATATTGGTCAATTGAGTTGCAAATTCAGCAATATTTGGGGCACTTCTTAATGTAATCTCACCAACTTTCCATGGAAATACAATAAATTGCTCTTTCTTTCTTTGAAGAAATAAATTGGCTCAGAATTTGTATTGTCAACAAACTTCTATCATGAATATTTTATCAGACACATAAAATGAGAGATAAGTTGGGGCCTCTCAAGAGAAATAAACTTTGATTATACTATATTGTTCATTTGACACAAAGTTTCCTATTTTATCTAAAAATGTCACTGCCTCCAACGACAATCTTGAAGTATTATTCCCGAACATGAGTTTTTTGAAAGCAAAAAGAAAAAAATCATAAACTTCATAAAAGTCATACATCACCTTTTGCTTCTAAAGAGCAGGATACCGAGTATGTACCAGGCCTACTTTGGGATCAACTTGTCTTGACAAGTTCAGTCCTTGAAATACATTGCAATATACAATGGTGAAGACTAGGTACAGAAACATATCAAATTTCTGATCTTTCTTGAAATTTGATAGCTGAAACGATATCTCAGAAGATATAATTATAGACCAATCGAAAAATATTTTCCATTGAATAGAATAACACAAGACGTAAAGAGCCAGATGCGAGACAATGGCAATTGATTCATGTCCCAATACCCTAGCTAGTAACCAAGCCATTTCTTTGTAAGGTGTCTTAAATAAACCGACTTGAATCATAGATAAATTCTGTAGGACTGTCATCGGGTCTTCGAGACATTGAGGCAATAAGTATTTGTCGTTGTTTTTAGCTTTTATAAAATCTTTGGCTTGCTCGACCTTGAAAGTTGTTGTAGGTTTCAGTAATTTGAGCATTTGACTGAAATTTGTTGCCGCTAATGAAATTAGAGACCATCTATTTAATTTGATAATTATCTGATCTTTTTCGAAATTGTTTATACACCATATTACTAAGTCCTTTGCATAAAAGACCTCTGGGACATATCTTTCCTTAGCAATTCCAAATACATAGACATCATTACAATTCTTTTCTTCAGGTGACAACAAAAAATAGTATTTGTAAGCCCTCGACCAATGGTTTTTGGGGTCTTCTCGTGCAAATGTATTCAATGTATCACCACAAAATCTTTCTTGTCTTCTTGCCATCTTTCTCAAGAGTCGATGAAAAATATACAGTCTTTCTGTAATTACCAAATAATTCATTTTCATATTAACCACAATAGTTCTTATTTCAAAAGAGTTATTCAATAAATTTAATTTGAATTTATTAGATTAGTCTCGAAGAGTACACCATTAATAACGATCCTTATGTATTTACCCATCTGTCATTTCACATAAGATATACATCAAATGCGTTTTTGGTCAATGTGACAAAGGGAGAGGATTCACAGTGTAGAGGAGAAACATGAAGTATACAAGAATATGAAAGAAGTTTGCTTCCGCGGTCTTGTGAAGTATTTTGAAATATGACTAAGTCTTAGATGGCGAATGAGCGGAAGAAAAGGAACTTTTCGAAGTGGTGAAACAAACTCTGCTTTCACGGTCGAGCTTAAGAGTCTAAGTATCGAAGTATTGAATATATGGAAAAAATTTTGAGAAATTGATTAAGCATCAAAAAGCAGAAGGACGGAGAAAGGAAAATAAAGTTTCTCAAGATATGATATGAACTTTGCTTCTATGGTTAAGAATTGCTTGAAAAGACTAAGTGTTGGAGCATTCAGAGTTTTGAAATAACACTAAGTACTATGGAACAAACAGATGGAATTGTGGATACAAATTAAAGGAAAAGTTTAATACCCGCGATTTTTTCATTCCGCGAAGAGCATGTTGGGACAATATGTAAGCAATGAAACATGGCAGTGCAATTTGAGGAAGGCGAAGATTAGGATAGAATTCGTAACCTTGCCACAGATCAAATTTTTTCTAAGTATGGAAGTATAATAGAAGACAGAGAGAGAGACTTATGACATAGAGAATTTTAAGGTCAACATATCCTTTGATGACTACTAATGGCAACAAACACTACTACATTGGGCCCATTTTCCAACAATTTAATGATGTAGGTTCATCGCCGCAACGTCTCAAGTATGATGAAGGATACAACCCATTTATATCATGTCACATCCATTGCAAGTACGATGATATATGTTTCGTCGAAAGACAAACACAAACATCTGTCATACCATCGACCGTTGTGCGTCCAAAAACCGGTTTGTTCTCATCGCTAGTGTGTCGTAAGAGTGACTAACCTATGGCGAACATGCATCATAATCGATTAATGTACACAACCATTGTCATCATATGTTCATCGTACAATCAACCAATGTTCATTGCCAGTCTGTCATACCATTGACCATAGTTTGTCCCAAATCCAATACGTTTTTGTTGCTAGTGCGTCGTAAGAGTGACCAACCTACGAAAAATGTGGATTGCAATCGACCAATGTCCATTCTCATCATATGCTTGTCGTAAGAGAAACTAAGTTTTGTCATAAGTGCATCATACAATCGACCAATGTTCGTCATAATATCATCTAGAGTTCGTCAAACCATCGACAATGTACCGACGAACCTGTTGTGTTTCTGATGGTGGTTGGGTTAGATGACTAATGTTCCTTTAGTCAAACAATCGATGAACTCCATTATTGATGGCTCGACGAAGGGTTTTTTTAATTAAAAAATAATAATTTGTATCATGCCATGTTGATCCAGGAGTTTGACAAGTCCTAGGCACACTATTAAGCTCTCCACCAGTTTGTCTAATAGTTGATATCATAGCATTGTTGGCATCAAGGGGACACCCTTGTCATCGAGTTGTGGAAACCCATGATCCTAGATTGTTGTGAATTTATAAATTTTACACTTTAATATAAATGTTGGTTGTGCAAATTAGGTTCTTCCCTTTGTGTGCTTATTTATTTTAGATTTGGGTGCTTCCATTCATTTGTTATGCACTCAGAGTTTATATTTGGTAGAACTAGTGGTTATTGTTTGCATGCTAACCTGGGTTGTACCATCTTGGTATCAGAGCAAGTTTGAGACCTGCATGTGAGTTTGAAAAATAATTTCAGTCAAGGAAAATTTCTTGGGTAGAATTGTTGTGGGGAGAAAATTAGTTCCAACAAAGAGAATTTGTTGGGTAGAACAGTAACAAAAAAATTACACCTCGTATTGGATGCAACATCTCATGTTGCTACAACTCCAGATGTTGTAACTCCAGACGCTACAACTCTAGATGTTGCAACTCCGAGCACTGTGGAAATCTCTTTCCACGTCGCAACACTTAACAACATGATGTCACCATCGAAAAAGAGATCGTGGTATGGGAGCAACAGGTCACCAATCGGGCTATTGAGAACATGACGTCAACCATCGATACAATGAATCGACTCATGACAACAAGCCCGTGCCACGTGCATAGGACATTGACACATGAGGTAAGCAGTGAAAAGGTACGTACTCCTGCTTACACTTTGCATATCATTTAAATTATTGTTAGCAAGAATTTACATGTAAATCATGGTTATACCTGCTACGAGCTAGTTGGTTCCTTCCCACAATCACCCTGCCACATTATAAGATGCATGCCATTTTAAAATGTTAGAAAATAAGCTAAGAAGCATGAACTATTAAAATGTATGTTAAAGATATAAAAAAGAAAACATTAATTATAGGTTTGGTATACTGGTAGAACATATTTACCCCCATAATAACAATGCTTCCATCGTTTCGATTTCAATTGTAATCGACCAACAACTCTTCCCCTACAACTATTGTTTTCACTACACATACGGATATCTGATTTATTTCATGCCCCTCAAATATACAATTGGGTTGCTTTCTTGTTGTGTCGGTTCTTGTACTATTAATAATCCCTGCAATATTCCTCGATGCCTTTGGCCTTCCATAAATATACATCGTCACTCCTTTATTGTGATCGTTGTCTTTTAGCTTTATATAATTTGCAACAACTACATATCTCCACATACTTGGAATATATCAGACCAACCTCAACCAATATCCATAGTTGTAGCATGGTCCAACATACTCCATCAACTCAATAAGTCCTCCATCTTTCACCTTTATTCCATCCATGGAGAATACACCCAGACCATGTATGGACGACGAAGCAATGTGATACATCCTCTCATTGACACAAAAGTCAATGTCAAACTGAGTAAGTTAATTGGGTACCCATAGTCTCAATAGATGTCTGTACCTCGAAGGAACCTCAATGTCACCTATGCTCTCATCATCATAAGAACACGAACCTCCTTCAGCCAAAAAAAATTCCATGCACCTACAAAATTTTCTTCTGACCTTTACACCTCTATTTGATCTTGCCATGTTAGATGTGTTGGACGTAACAATTTCCCCCCTCCCTCTAGAAATTCCCTCACTCGAGGATGATAGGTCTGACATGTACCTATTCAATTGTACCTAAACTCCATTGAATGAGAAAAAGTAGTTAGAAAAAGGGGATAATTAATGGACAATGAATAATTTGACACTATATTTCTAATGCCAAAGCTAGACGTTGTCATAATTTGACCCAATACATAATTCACATTTCTGCTATTGTTTTAAAATGGCTTAGTTTTGGATTATAAAGGACCTTTGACTCCTATATGGAGGTAGAAATGTAATTCAAGCAATTCATTTGCTGCTATGATATAATGGCCACTCAACTACCCAAGATTGATATTTCAACCAACTTCTAAAGAGCATCTATGTAAGGAGGGAGTTTTGGTAACCATGGTGTCTCAAAGGTCCTACATAAGTTCACGTTGAAAGTGGTTCATGAGGTAATGAATCATGCCTGCTGAATTACCCATCAATATTGAAGTTAATGAATATTTAGTTGTCTAAGAAAATTTGGAATAACATACCCTATTAGGGTATTGTTCATCCCAAAGTTACATGTGCAACTGGTGGGTTAAGTTCGAACTTGATTTCATCGCTCTAGTCCACATACAATACATCCAAGGTCTCACTTGTTTTAGCACCGTATACACATCGACTTTCATCAGATTATGAGGACTTGCTATTTTTAGTATTTCTCCTACTTTCTAGGAGCCAGAGTTCCGAGAATTGCATGTCAGAGTGAGCTACATATTCTTAGTCCTTGTGAGTTCACAATTCCTATGGGATTTGTTCAAGCGACATGCAAAGGTATTTGGTTACAGTGAAACTCTTATTTTAAACAGTCAGGGCTATAGAGCTTGAATGTTGAAACAAAGCACATATCCAGGTTTCTTACATGAAGACTAGTCTAATGAGACTATTTTCAGTGACATGCAAGATAATGCTATTTTTAGCAATGTTTATTTCTGGATGTACTATTTATAGCAAGTGTTGCCATATCAATTATTTTTATATTTTGGCACTCTTATTTTATAGGAGGTGGCACTACTATTTTTGGCATGTCTATTTTTAGCAAGTCTATATTTGGCAAGTGCAAAGGCACTTTCATGGTTCCAATGGGTAGTATTGGACTTCTTGTTGAGTTTCTGTTTGGATAGAAGATGGATCATTTCATCATCAACTACTAATAATTACATCACATCAAGACACATGGCAACGATTTATATAACTATTTGAGGGCTCATGAGATAGGTTTGGTTTCCGAGGTATCAATCATGACATCATCAAGATAGGGAAAATTGCTCTTCTAGTTAATCTTGCTCTCTTGGTTGGTTCAAGTTAACTTGATAGACATGGATGCATGCATGTTGCTTTTTTGAGAAAAGTCAAAATTGAAAATCATATTAAGAGAAGGTTGCATGCATGAGAAATTCGTTGGCTTAAAAAAGAGTTTTAAATGCATGTGTGTTAGCCTTGAAATTGCCAAAACCTAAGGTAGAGAGTGTGCCCTATTTGAAGGGAGCCTTTGCTATCATTTACATGCCTAATCTTTTGATGTTTTTACTCCTTAACTTGCTCTCCTATTCCAGCTAGCATGTGTGCCATAAAACCCTCTTCTCTACACCTTGCATGAGCATATCTATAGAGGATTTATGTCCTAGAGAGTTCACCCTCCTTTTTTGTCTTATTTAAGTATGCATGTTGCCTCCTTTTTGAGAAGATTCAATCTACATATTGTTGTATGCATGGAGCTTATTAATTAATTATAAGAAAACATAAAAACTTTAGAGGAGCACCCTATAATAACTTATTTCTAGCAGGTCTGCTGATTATTTTTAGACAATGGTGCGCATGTGATGTAGGAGCATCTTTGGCCTCAAACAATCCGCATCAACCCAAAAATATTTCAAGTTTAAGTTAATAAATCATAGGAAGGAATAAGTGCCAATTTCATATTGTTGTAACATGTTTTATGTTGTGCTGAAATAGTTGCTACAACACAAGCTGAAACAGTGGTTGCAACACATGTTGTAACAATTGCTGCAACACATGCTGTAACAGTTGTTGCAACACATGTTGTAACAATTGCTATAACACATGTGTAACAGTGGTTGCAACACATGTTGTAACAATTGTTGCAACACATGTTGTAACAATTGTTGCAACACCTGCGTGACGTATTTAAAGGCTACATATTATACCTTTTTAACTCCACGTGTATTGTAAGAGGGTCATGATAAGTTTTAGGATAAATAAGTGTGGGAAAATGAATAATATAAGTTGCCACAATTGTTTAAATCTCGTCAACTCATCATTTGGAAAAACAGTTTTGGGAAGGTGGACCGTGTAATTGCCCAAGAGGAAAAATAAGAAACAATTGGGGAAGTTGAATAGATTCAATGTTTCAGCTGCCAATAAACGAAAATATAAATGGGGAAAGAAAACAATGCAAGGGGGTTCGATTGAGGGTAGAGAAGAGGTTTCAACAAAATCTGACTTCATTTTCACACAGGAAGAAACATAAAAGAGAAAAGACAACAAAATGGATAAAACATAGGGAATAACTATTTCAGATTCATTAGAGATGTAATAAGCCTGTAAACGAATTTTTGTTCTGGTTAATAAATATATTTATGTTCTTGTCCATTAGTTGTGTCTCTTATTTTCTTTTCCCACTTTATCCAATCCCACTTTATGCAATTTTATTTATTTTTATTACCTTGATCTTAGGGGCTTTATGGGTGCTTGAGGGAAGCTTAGTGTGTTAGATTATCCCAAGTTTATATGTTTATTTAAATTTAGAAATAATAGTACAAACATTTTAGGGATACCCCCCAGTGGTTAGAAAAGCACCAACCCGAATAGAGAGGCATCTCACAGTGAGAGGGTTAGATTTCCTATAGTTACCTCACTGACCTATTCATATTCTTATTGCAAATTTGCATGATAACAAATATTCGTAGGTTATATACTACCTATATTCTTGATTAAGCCCTAGGTAAAAGAGCCTTGGGAAATCCATGACTAGCTATGTACAATCATTCACGACCTAAGTAAATGTTTTTTACAATTTACATGAGGAAGAAATTCACTCCCATGAAGCAGTCAATTGCAACCCCTAGATGTGTCAAAACACCCTTAGTCGTTCTCTTAAAATGTTGTGAGTTGTTCTCTGTAGATGAAGCTGCCTAACTATATTGCTTGTATAGGTTGAATTCATGGGGTTGTCAATGCAATTTTGGACTTTCCTAGAACTCATATTTTCATTGTCTAATCCTCAAAATACTAAGTGGAAAATAGATTTGGGGTTTTAAAGGGTTAGAAAAAATTCATGATTTTGGCGACATTGTTGGTCTACGTGAGGTCTCCTCTGTCGCTCAAGCTAGGGCCTCCTCTTTCACACTTTGGGGTAGGGTTGTCGCTCTCTGTCACTCTTCTGTTATGGGGCTAGGGTTGTCACTCTTTGTCGATCCTTTGTTGGCGGGGCTAGGTCCTCTCTTATCTCTTGTAGTCGGGGTCGGGGTCATAATTTGTTGTTTACTATTGTCGGGAGCTCGAATGCGGTGAGGCGAGGGTTTTTGTTTGGCTTATGTTTTTTTCATTTGGTAATTTATATAATATATAATATATTTATATATTATATATAATATATATATATAATATATTATATACATTATATATAATATATATATAATATATTATATAAATTATATATAATATATATATATATATATATATATATAATATATTATATAAATTATATATAACACATTTAATAAACTATTATATATTATATAATTAATATATATTATAATAATTACAACCTGTATCCTCTAAACCACTCCCTCTCTAATAGAAATAACACCTATACTCCCTGACACTTGATTACGATAGTCCATATCTAATATAAAACCTGGCCATAATACTATAACCATTATAAACTGTAAACTTTATAACCTCTAATGTTTAACTCTTATAAACCCTATGAACCCTTAACCCTATAATCCCTATTGTTAGAAATACCCAAACATTACAACCCTTAACCCTTATCGACCTTATATTATAACACAAAAAACCTATCCTAATGACTCTAAACCCTATAACCCAATTGCCAATCCTTATAACTCCAAACCTCTATACTCCTAATCCCAAACCAAATGACAATGATGAGGAGGAGGAGTAGGATTTCGACAATGTTGATTACCGATGGTGAGGATGATGATGATGACAATTATCATGAAGATGATGATATGGTGATCATCATGACAATGACAATGAGGATGATGATGACAATGATGAAGATGACGAACATGATGATGACGATGACAACAATGACAATGTTAATTATGATGATGAAAATGACAACAATGACGACGACGATGATATGACAATGACAATGACAATGACAATGATGACAACTGTGATGACGATATGATGATGATAATGACAATGAAAATGACGATGATAACGATGGTGATGATGACTGCGACAATGATGACGACGACGGCAATGACAATGTTAATTATGGTGATGACAATGTTGATTATGATTATGAAAATGACGACGACGATTGCAATGATTAACCCATATAAATAAACACTTTAAAGAGAATAAATCATATAAAATATATAATCACATACCTCCTACATTTCAACATTTCTACAATATCATTCATCATATTCTTCTTCATCCAACTCTACATTTGTATCATCTAGTTCACATTCGACGTTGAAAGGATTGTCCATATCAACATCGTCATCAATGTCATTTTTGATAATATCATCGTCAATATCAACATCGAGAACATTGCCATCTACATTTGGCTCAACTTCTTTGACTTCTTCATTTAACAATACATCTACCTTATGTTCCTTTGCATCTTCTTCCTCTTCAATATCATCATCTTTTGACACATTATACTTTACAGGCCTTCCTCTTGGATCATATCTAACAATGTACGACCAACCCGTTTTACCTGAAACCTCTAAATAAAAGACTTGCTCCCATTGGATTGGAAGAACATAAGTTTCTTTACCCGGCTCAAATGTCCTTGTATTAACCATGGTAAGTCCATTGGCATGCTCAATAATAGTCCTATCGAGATCAAGTTCATTCATCAATAAATTGTATCATTTGACCTTGAACATAACTAATTTGAAGGATTTAACGTCATGATTATATCATCCAAATACCCATAGTATCTATTTTCTAATATTGTTGGATGCCTGCTACTTCTTGAGGAAACATCAGTGACCTGAAAGACTACATTTATCCCACAATCAAACATTTTATTCTTGTCATCCAATCTTTTGATGCATAATTTACGACCATTGCACCACATAGCATTGTGGTGTGTCAACTGCAATATTCCCGACATGTAAAAAATGCATTATAAATCAATAAACATATTTAGACTTAGGAAAAATTTATAAAAAAATACACAACATAGATTAATATATTGAAAAAAAACTAAAACATGACGTGGGTGAATAATATGCTTGTTTATTTATCTTTTAAACCATATGTTAAATCAGTTTCCCTTTGAGTAAGATTGGTATCTTGATTACGATGAGCTTCTTTAAGCAAAGTAGCCACCCCTTCCCATGGTAACCTACCATTACATTGTATACATCGATCTATCCACACCTTCATCTAATCAAGATTGTTTGCAATGTATAAATGTAGTGCATTCCACTCTCGACCAACTGTATGAAAAAAAGAATAAACATTATTAATTATAATAAAGATTAATAATTGATGGAAGCTAAATAAAAATTAAATAATTACAATATAGAATAAAATCAATCTTAATGCAAAGTATTATAGATTTATACCATCTAATTACCTTTCACTTTCCTCATTATACCTTTCCCGACCATGACCTCCCCTTCAAATTTGTTAATGGAATTGGCATCCAAAATTCGAGGCACCTTCATGATTTTTGCTACTAATTTAGGAAGATACTGACTAATATACACGAAGGATTGATATACCATATAGCTCTCCATCGTAGAGCCCTCATGACATGCTCTTTGTCTAACGAAAGCCTTCAATGACTTCAAGTGCCTCTCCACCATCCACATTGACCTTGTGTGTATAGGTCTACACATAGCAATCTCCTCAACTTGGTGTATGAGGTAGTGTTATTGTGCATTGAAAAATGCCAGAGGTAGATACTTTTGCATTTCTCACATTAGTCGAGAAATTTCTCTCCTCCAATATTTTATATCTTCTTTCTGGTTTTCTTTAGATGACAATCACCTACACATGATATAACAAATCAAACCATAGGTTTCAAACCTCATGTATTTTCCAAGATCATATATAACTTGTTTTGAATTATTGTCAAAGCTGTTAGGGAGAGATAGAGGTAGAACATACTGTAACAAAACAAGGATCATTATTTTTTTGAAAAGAAAAGAAAATTAAAATATTAAAAAGTCATATATTTACCAATATAGAAATCTACCAAAATAATTACCTTAATGAAGGTATGACAATCATGAGTTTTCACACCACCAAATTCACCTTTCTTTGTTAATATATTCTTTATGTTTGAAGTAAATCCCGTGGGAAATTTAATTTTACGAATGACCTCTTTTACAACATTGCTTTCCTGCTCTGTAAATAGCAATGGAAGATTATTTCGGTGTCCATTGCTATTTGAATAAACACATTTTGCAGTCATGATTGGCTTCATGAATGTCAATACAAATTTTGACAAATTTTTCTTTGTCACTCCTTCCATCTAAGATTCTCCACAACGTTTATGTTACATTCTTCCCAATATGCATTGTATCAAATAAATGAGCTATTTGTAGATGCTCATACTAGACATGCAATTTTACCCTTTGTTTGAAGAATTGCAAGATATGGATTGATGTCAGTATTATTTATATAAAAAGGAATTAATATTTAAGAAGCATGCATCATAATTTCATAAAATTATATACTATTAAAGTGCAATGGTATGTTACATACCACAAAAATGTGTTAGCCCTGGGGCATCATGAATTGTCCATGTAAGTATTCAATGGAATTGAAATTGCTTTTTCCCTATTGGTATAGAGATGTCATACATAGTGATGCCAACCCATAAATTTAGCAGCTCGTCAACAAGAGGCTCAAGATATACATTCATATCTTTCACTACTTACCTAATTGCGTGAAAGTACACATAATTACTACCCTATATATATATATATATATATATATATATATATATATATAGACACAACGAATAAGACAAACGAAATGCAACGTTCAAACAACTTTTGTAAACAAATGCTTGGAACAATCATTGCCAACATTGTGTTCTCCCTCTTTATTGACATCAAAGGAGGAAGGTTATTATTTATAACAAAAATAGGCCACACCAAGTAAATAGACCCGAGCTCACCAAATGGATTGACATCGTCAACTGCCAATGAAAGCCTAACATGACGAGGTTCTTCTTTAAAAATCGACCATCTTTCTTCGATGTTCAAATGCAGAACCATCTGTAGGAATTTGAATAACACCATCTTCACTTTTGTTCCATGCATGGTAATCCATAAACTGTGCAATGCTTTGGCACCTAAATAATAATTGCAAATGTGGAATTATTGGAATATGAAGAAGAACCTTGTGAGGCACCTTTTTTGTTACTTGATCGGTTTGATATGTACTGATTTGACATTGCAGGAATTTCATTTCCGATGCATATTGTCCATAATATATAATATGATCATTAAGACATGCATCAATACCGCGATACTCCATTCCAATATCTTTCATAATGGCACACAACTCTCGGCACGTTCGAGGTAAATTATTCGACGGTAGTAAGAAAAATTCACCTAACAATCTACAACATAAAAAATAACTAGTTGATGTAAATAATAATATCATAAATATTGCATCCTTAATTTACACATTAATTGACACCAAAAATAGAGAAAAAAAAGTTGACCTTTACATATAATATGTGACGAATTATATTACGTATCTTAGGATCTGTGTGAGACAAGTGTTTGAAAAACTATTCAATACCTTCAAGTTCACCAATGGCATTATAGCATAGAGAATATTTTTTCTTGAGCCTTCATAAAGGGGTTGTTGTGCCTTCTCAAGCAGATGTACATCATGAATATCATCAAAGTTTTCCTCATTGATAGGAGCAAAGCTGTCCTGGATCAATCTATTTGTCCCATCATCTGGCTCAATAGTATTATTGGTGTCATCTTCTTCCATAGGATTGACTCAATCTTCAATATCCATACCATCTTCCACATCTTGTACAATAATTTTTCTACTACTATTAGACATATATTTATCCAGCAACAACCACCTAAGAGGATTTATCTTTATAATTACAAACAATCAATAACATTAGTGTATATAACAAATATTAAAATGAAAGAAAACTTTATAAATACAATCAATACAAAGACATATATAATGACTAACTTACCACGAGACAATATATATAACCCCCTTCACAATGCTCATGCCTCCAACAATGTCTTTCAATTGTTTTTCTTACAAATCTTCTTCTATTCAAACCCCTACATTGATTTCAAGGGCAATAACATTTCCCATCACCATGTGCCTCTAATTTCACCCTTAACCTAGCAAGCATCCTTTCACTTTGTTCAGGTGTAATCCTTGGCATTGGGATTTCCTATATTTACAACAAAATCCACTGAAGCATTATAAGTACAATATACAAATATATTCTTACGGTACAAATGTCATCGAATATTGACCCTATATGTACTAGAGAATTAAGCCATTGTCGTCATAGATTTATTAAAGTTTTATAACAATAGTCAACAATTAATCAAGGAATCAAAACCATACATTTTTACCACATAAGTTCCAAAGCTTCACTATAAGCAAGTAATAAAATCAAACAATAAAAGAGAACTAGACCAAGACAAATTGTATACTAATTAAATGGAATTGAGTAGACATGTTCATACCTATTTCCTGGGAAACAACTTGTGTCCCCAAATAAAAGAGGGTCTAAGGGTTAGGGATCCAATGTGGGTATTTAAAAGGAGACAAAAATGTTAAAAAATTGTAACCTTTAAAGTACAAAATATGAGCTATGCAGATCAAGAATTGGATATAAGGCAAGTAGCGCATAGAAAAAAGACTACTAATTCATGCAA
>JASDQU010737603.1:63113-78735 GCA_032191745.1 Picea mariana | reverse complement strand
GGACTAAAATTAAACCAGATGTAAGTCACTTCCGTGTATTTGGCAGTATAGCATGGGCTCACATTCCTGATGAGAAAATGAAAGCATTGCAGCCTAAAAGTGAGAAGTGTATTTTTGTTGGTTATTCTGAAGACGTCAAAGGTTATAGACTTCTTCAACCACATTGTAATGAAATTAGTATTAGAAGAGATGTTAAATTTGATGAAAATCTCTTGGCCTGCGAGCCTAATTCAACGATTGTGCCTTCTTCGGCCTGTGAGCCATCTTCAACATTTGTGCCTTCTTCTGTTCCTATTCTGGTTTCTTCTTCAGATGATGATAGTGAGGATGAAAATTCACCTCCTCATGCTGACCTTCCTCCAGATGAGTCCTTTGAACCTGAACCAGCACCAGTTCCACCGCTTCCTAGATGGGTCCGTTCAACACGAGAAGCAACTGGTGGTCTTGTCGGTGATCCTTTAGATTAGCGTCAAACACGTCCACAATTCCAACAAGCCTCTTCTCATTTGGATCAAGTTTCAGAGACTCATGATCCATAGACATTTGTAGAAACTTCAAGTCATATATATTGGGATACAACAATGAATGGAGAGTATTGTTCTTTAATGGCAAACGATACTTGGGATCTTGTACCTCTTTCAAAAGGAAGAAAACTTGTCCGATGTAAATGGGTCTACATAACTAAGTATGCATCAGATGGAGGTGTTGAAAGACAAAAGGATCAGTTAGTTGCCAAAGGATTTTCCCAAGTTGAAGGAATTGACTATAATGAAAGCTTTGCCCCTGTACCCAAAATTAATTCCATCCGCCTTGTTCTTGCCCTTGCTGCCTCACATAAATGGGAGGTCCATCAGATGGATGTTAAATCCGCCTTCTTGCATGGATATTTACAAGAATAAATCTACATGGAACAACCCCTTGGCTATGTCCATAATGACTCTAGCCTTGTTTGTTGCCTTAAGAAATCTCTTTATGGTCTTATGCAAGCTCCCCGAGGTTGGTATGCCAAAATGGACAACTTTCTTATTGACACCGGATTCTCTAGATTCCATTCTGATCCTAATGTATATACCAAGAAAGTAGGAAGCCATCTCATAATCCTTTTCCTTTATGTTGATGAAATTATCCTTACTAGTAGTGACTCAAAACTTTTAAACCATGTGAAAACTAGTCTTAAGAAGAAATTTGAAATGATAGACTTAGGTTTTTTGCACTATTTCCTTGGCCTCCAAGTTTTGCAAACTAATGAAGGGATTTTTCTTTCCTAGTCTAAGTATTCTTGTGACCTTCTTCATCGCTTTCACATGAATGATTGTAAACCAACCCCTTCTCCCTTCCAGTTTGGAGTCAAGCTTACTACCACCTGTACTTCTCCTGAAGTTGATGCCACCCTGTACCGTTAGTTAGTTGGTAGCCTCTTATACTTGACTCATACTCATCCTGATCTTTCCTTTGTTGTTGGTCTTGTTGCCTGGTATATGCAAACACCCCATGAAAGCCATTGGAAAACAAATAAAATGATACTTCACTATGTCCATGGTACAATTCAGTTCGAGATACATTACAGTTCACGTGGGACTCCTTTATTGGTTGGTTTCATTGATTCATATTGGGCCAACGACCCTAATTATCAGAAGTCTACTGTAGGTTATGTTTTTAGCCCTAGTTTAGGACCTGTCACTTGAGCCTGTAAGAAACAACATGCTATTGCACTTTCTTCAGCAGAAGCAGAGTATCGAGCAATGGTAAATGCAAGTCAGGAAGCCTTGTGGCCTCGACAGATCCTTTTAGAGTTTGGATTCTAGCAGCAGCATCCGACCAGCCTTTGGTGCAACAATCAGAGTGCCATCAAGCTCGCCAAAGACCTAGTTCAACATTAGCGCAACAAGCACATCAAGATACACATGCAATTCATCAGAAAGCTCATTCATGATCAAGTTATTGAAGTGCTCTTTTTCCCTAAAAAAGATCAAGTTGTAGACATTTTCACAAAGTCTCTTACAGAAGCGAAGTTTTCCAAACTTCGATGTATGTTAGGAGTCCAGGAAGTTGTCATTAAGGGGGGATAGGCTCTAATGCCTCCTTCCTTCTCCTATTGTGTCACTATTGTAAATCCTTCAATTCTATCCCAAGTTGTTCTTAAGGGGGGATGTTAGGATATTTAGACACTTAGGACGTTCGTGGATGGTAAGGGTGCTAAGCCACAACCCCAAGGACACAAGGCTTGAACTCGTGACCTCCCCCCATACCAAGAGAGCATGCACACTTCTCACCAATTGTGCTATCCCATGGGGCTTCCTTACTAACCTATTACCATTACAACATACAATCTTTATAGTTACTATAGTACCATAACCTTAACTATGATAAAATTATTACTCCTATTACAACTATATAACCTTAATTACTATTATTACGATTATATAACTTTAATTATTATAGTACTATTACTATTATTAATTACCAATTTTTTATTATTAATAAACTATATTCTCTATTACAACCATAATAGTTGTGTGTCTTTGTATTATTAGTGTTTGTTATTCTTAACACAATAACCTAATATTATACTTTTAAACCTTTATTATTCTTTCTTTTCCTTTCTTTCGTGTAGTATTATTTTAATTATCTTTTAAAGCCGACACTTTTAAGCTTTCTATGGATTTCTTGTCTCTACTCCTCATTGTGTTGATTGCAAAGGTCGACATCTTCTCCTACTTGACAGCTTTCTAGGGATTTCTTTCGTGTAGTATTATTTTAATTATCTTTTAAAGCCGACACTTTTAAGCTTTCTAGGGATTTCTTGTCTCTACTCCTCATTGTGTTGATTGCAAAGATCGACATCTTCTCCTACTTGACGATTTTGTCTTGATGATGGATCCGATTAGAGATCCAAAACATTGACCTAATCAAAATGACTATTGTGTATTTTCCAAGCAATATTAATAACTACTCCCACCACAAAAATCTTAAAACCTTAATATGTGGATAAATTATAATTGATCAAATTGAGAGAATAAGAATCAATTCCCTGAAAGTACACATCAAATGAAGTCAAAACTAGAAGCAATGTGTATATCTGATAAAGTTACCTTTGGAGGAAGGGAAAATGATGAAATTACAACTTTTCTAATGACAATAATGAATGGTAGTCCTCGTAACCATAACCAACTTGGAAGAACGAGATGAACATATAAGAGTAATAGATAAATACTTAAGGTGAAAGAGTGGAAGTTTCACAAATGAGTATAAGAAATCAACAAGAAGCAACAACCTATCCTAGAACATAATGGAAGATTTTGGATTGTCATAAGGAGGTAACTTAGATAAGAATCACCATAGGGAACATTTATGTAACGACAATGACGTGGTCTCTCTCTATCTCTCTCATGGCAAACTCTCTTAATGATATTGGTGAGTGGATTGAGCAACATCAATGATGATTAAGGATGATTAAGGATGATTGGTAAGGGTTATACTGATGACCTATATAATTTTAAAAAGTGTCAACATAGGAAGTTATGAACTAGAAAACTTGTAATTGCTAAGGGATGACAAGTTTTAGACTGGGAAAAGGTTTAAATATTTAAATATTATAGGATAAAAACTGTCTAATTTTTGGCAAAGGAAATGGACTATGTAATAGGTTGAGTCTTAGAGATTGACGAGTAGACACCTAACATGAAGAGTAGGAAGCTTGTATTCCAATTACTGGATAAGTATTGTATTAGATGAGCTAATTCTTCTACGGGTGAACAATGATAATTACCAAGTGACGAATAAATCATTAGGGCTTAACCATTCCTTCATGTACGTGGATTAAGCGCGGCATAAAACTTTAATAATGATGACCTAGTCTTTACATGATATTGTATATAGCAGTAATTGAAGGAATAAACTAGAGATGTAAAGTGACATAAGAAATTTGGGTAACGATCAAAAGATATATAAAATTGAGAGTTTAAATATCAACAAATCAAGACATCCTAGTAAGGCTAATAATAACTTAGTGATGAAATTCACTGAAGTTCACTATGTGGGAAAGAATACATGCTTAGAGATTGTGTCTCTAGATGATGGGGGCTTATTGGAAGGCTAACAATGTATTTAGATAAGGAAAATATATGAAAACTTCAACATACTAGTAGGATGAATATGCATACCCCATAAATTTCTAGCGTTCTTGTTGTAAGAAGAAAAAATGATAGTAAAAAAACAATTGATATCTAGATAATCAAGTGATATTCATAGTATTGATGATCCTTTGTACAATTAGCCCGAGCTGACAAACTTAAACAAGTAGATCCATGCGCTAGATGAATGTTTTGATATGATAATTCTTGCATTAGATGTGATAGTTGGTATTCCTTGTATATATAATCATACAAGCTAGTGGCTTGATTTCACTGATAAATCGTGATAAGAATGTCCATGATGTTTTATTACTTTGCGTGCATTATGTGTTGAGATAATTATTATGTTCCCGATGTTATGCTATTTTAAGAACCTTGTGGTATTTACATATTATGTTATGTGGTTCCATTTATTATGTCGATGCAATGTTATATCTTTGATAAAGATATGTTGATGCTATTATCTTATCATAGTGTTTCATAATGTGATGGCATGTGGTTTTTATGATGACATGTTTAATGATGACATGTGTGAGCATGTGGTGATGACAATTATTATGTTGTATTCTCATGATGACATGCGAGAGTTAGCATGTGGATTCCTTTTTTTTAAGATGATGATTTTATGATTATAACTAATGCATTGGTTGCATTTTGTGAGGTGGTGATTGATAAAAAATCCACTAGTGGGCCAGTTCATTTGATGATCTCATGGGAGCCCTTACCTATGAAAGATAATATCTTCAAAGTAACACCTCATGGGATGGGGACAAACTCAATCAACCCACCTTCGCCAGTGGTTCTTTTGCCTTGTATAATTCTTGATGGGAAATGGAACCATGTTGAGAAGGCCATAATGCTTGATATTGAAGTTGTGATGCTGAAGTATAGGAGAAGGGATATAGTAGTACTCATTGGCGGTGTTGTGGGATTGGACTTCAATGCCTAGGGTTGGGTACCTAGTAGGAGTTGTGGAGAAAGTTTAGGTTAGCCTTTATAGATGCCTGGTGTACGTGTGTACCATACTGGATGCCTGCTTGGGAAGATGAGGTATCAAGCCTAGGGGGTTTGGTTAGACCGACGGGCTTTAATCATGGTTCCATAAGCCGGGAAAAAGAGCTAGAGAGTGCTCATGCTTCCTCAACATTTTTATGCGGACTTTCAATGCACGTTGTGTCACTAGGGTGGCCCTTATACTAGTTACAACATATGGTGTTGTGGAAGGTACAAAGAGAAAATAAAAACCTATAAGTAACATAATTAAAATTAACTTCGGGACAAAGTTCCTTGAGGGGGGGAATATGTAATGCCCCATACTTTCAATTTAATTAATAAATAATAAACATATGGTCTTAAAATAATAAATAGATAATAATAACTAAATAAAAAGATGCTACAATAACTAAGAAATTAGAATAAAAGAAAAATATAAAAAAAGAAGAAAAATTACTAAAAGGGGATCAAAGAAAAGCTAAATTAATAAAATAATAAACATGCATGATTAATTACTTAATGACAAGTGTAACTCATGCATGGAACTTCTTGTGTGGATGGGAAAGAAGAATTCTATATAATGAAGGTGGAGAATAAATTACTTAATGACAAGTGTAACTCATACATGGAACTTCTTGTGTGGATGGGCAAGAATAATTCTATATAATGAAGGTGGAGAATAAATTTTGATATCTTTTGCTTGGGAAATTAATGGAAAGGCTTGGAATCTGACATAGGTAGTTGATTGAGGGCTCAAAGGCTCTCAATCATGATGATTGAGAGGTTGGTTGGGAGGAGAGTCACCCCCCCCACTCAATTGTGGCATGTTGGATTCAAATATTGGAGCACAACAATTTTGCATTCATAACATTGTAATTAAGTTAATTTCTGCAACTCTTAGGTAAGATTCTTATGACTCACTTCTCATGTGGATTATGCAATTAACCATTAAGCTATATTTATTTTTATTAGTTAATGATTGCAAATTGTTGTGTTTATTTATGAATTTAGATTTATTAAAATTTGAGCCATTACACATCTTCACTAGGTGTTGTTTATCGATATGCTATCAAAATCAAGCAAAAGTTTAAACAAAAGAATAAGTGAGACTTGGGTCTACAAATCCATGAAAGAAGAAGCATGGTAAAGGTGGACCCAACTAACAAAACAAAGGACATAGCAAGTATATACATCCCTAGGACAACCATTCCAAGATGCAAGCAAAGAAGGGTATCGAGAAGTTGAAAAAGGACACTGGAAAGTGATGTGAGTTCCACAAAATCCTCTATCACAACACTAATGAATATCACTAGAAGCAATCATTGTTGTCCAAGTTGAAAGCCTCAAATTCAAACTTTGATTTAAAGCAATATAAGGGAAAGTGGATAGTCAATATAAAACACAATGCTACTATCAAAACTATAAAGATCCAACTAGAAGCGCTAAAGAAGCATGTGGAAGGTGAGCATCTCTTCCATTCACAAATGTGGGTGAAGGGAAATCCACTACATTTCATTGTGATATTGGTAACTAGAAGAACATAATCTCAAACAAGGTTGTCAAGAGATAGAAGTTTCCAACAACACCACACCCTCATCCATACACCATCAATTGGCTAAGTCAGAAACAAGACATCCATGTTAGTTAGCAATGCCACCTACCCCACAACATCAAGCACTTCAAAGATTAGGTACTATGTGATGTTTCCCTACTTCAAGTTTGCGATTTTCTTTCAAGACAACCCTATATGTGGAAAAACCATGTTGTTTACGAGTCTGGCCTCATAGTGTCATTGCTACTTTGGAAGGTTAGCTCTAGAAGGTACCAAAGGTAGTTCCAACTACTGCAATTTCCTTAATCTCAGTGAAACAATGTAGGAAGGTAGTCTATCAGACTAGGAGATTTATACTCTTCATGATTTGGTCGAAAGGTGAATGAAGGATCACTGCAACAACCATGGTATCTGCATGAGGTCTCTCTACATAGTAGAAGTAGGTGGACAAGATAATGGAAGAATACAAAGATATATTTGCTTCACTTGTAGGGGTGCCTTTGCATTGTCGATTCAAGCATTCAATTGATTTAATACCAAGTGTTCCTTTACCTCATGGCCTAATATATAGATGCTCTCTTTTGTAGAATGAGGAAATCAAATGTCAGATTCAAGCACTCATCTAAAAGGACAACATTTGACCGAGATCCTCACCTTGTAGGAGCCTGATTATGTTGGTGCAGAAGAAGGATGGGATATAGAAACTTCGTATTGATTACAAAGATCTAAATAAAATCATAGTCAAGAAATGATATCCAATCCCTTGGATTGACAATATTCTTAATCAACTCAAGGGTGCCAAGTTTTTTAGCAAGATTGATCCAAAGTCGGGCTACCACTAGGTACTAATTGAGTAAGATAATGTATAGAAGATCACCTTCAAGTCTAAATAAGGCCTTTTTGAGCGGTTGGTCATGCCTTTTGGCTTGAATAATGCTCCAACCACGTTCACGCGAATAATGGATGAAATATTGTGGTCATTCACAAATTATTTGGTGGTCATATATTTGGACTACATCCTCATCTTCAACAAAACTTGGGTCAAAAATTTGCAGCACATGTTGTACATCTTGAGCACCCTACAATGACACAAGTTGTATGCTAATTTGGAGAGATACTCACTCATCATGCGAAGAATTTTGTATCTAGGATAGATCATGGATGAACATGGTGTTCATGTGGATCCAACCAAGATCCATGTCATCTGTGATTGGCCATAATAGACAACTCTAACAAAGTTTTGTAGTTTCTTGGGCCTTGCCAAATTCTATCCCAAGTTCATGTCGGGGTTATCTCACATTTCTTGGCCCATGATCCAAGTGACCAATGGTGGGGCCAAATCCAAGTTTATTTGGGTCGAGTCACAACAAAAAGCATTCAAGGATATGAAACATCACCTTTGATTGGAATTAATACTCACTTTACAAAACACGTTACAACCTTTTGAGATTGAGACAAATGCTTTACATTATGTTGCCAGCACAATCCTCACTTAGTATGGAAATATAGTGGCCTATTAGAACGCGACACTCTCAGATGTGAGAAAGTGGAAAAATATCAGAAATGCGAGAATCCAAAGAACAACCTAGTGGCTAGATTAACCAAGAATTGGTACAACTTTTAAAAGAAAAACAAAGTTTAACGAGGACTAAAGAAAATAAAACAAAAATTAAGTACTCATAATCTAATTGGAGTTCGGGTTTGCGGTTTTCTTGTCCGTTGAGCGTGCACATATGGATGTAGGATTTTAAGCTTGGGATCTAGAGCCACATGCCCTCTCCCTCTCCCCAACCCTCTTTCTGACCTCCACTCCCTTTTTCTCGTCTTCCTGTTTTTCCGAGCCCTTTTCTCAGTTCCCCACTTCCCCTTTTCTGTCTAGTAGAGGAAAGATAACATCGAACGATAAAGGGCAATAGATGGATAATGCTAGTGGTTGGCAGGAGGTTGATATATTCAACTACATGATGGACCCTTAGGAGGGAGATGATATCTGGGCATTGCCAGCTGGCAGTCATGCAAGCTTAAGCTTACTCGCGATTTCTTCGATCTTTGACAAGGTGACGGGTTTGTTTGGTGATGTCGGGCAATCTACGGGGGAAGGCACTTATTTTTCTGCTAGGACTGTAAGTCAAAATCTTCCATAAGAAGTAGGGAGGGAAACTGCTTCTCCTAGTTTTTGTGAAAATTCCATGCCATTTGGAGAAGGTTTCCTCCATTCTTACCCACTTTTGAGGTGGGTAGACTCTATCCCGGCAAGTGATCTGTGGAACTTAGGGCAACCTGGGTAAAGGGAAGCATTTTTTCCTTAGCTCGAAGGTAGCCATGAACCAACACTATTGGAGGATTATCCTTTAGCGGAACTCCTATCTCTAAGAATTCCCGAAACCCTAGTTTCACAATCTTAGAGTGCTTCAAACCCTTTTCTGGCCACTAAATTTACAAACTCTCTCTTGGTTCACACACATTCCTCTGTTCAATATGATGTTGGAAGGGTCTCAGGAAGCTACCCTCAGACAACAGATTTTCCCCTCTCCACAAGCCATCCGGTTGCCCAAGGATTCTCAAATAGCCCTAAAAAGAAGAAGACCAAAACACTCAATCCTAAGAGGAACCAATCTAGGTTGGTTCTAGGAGAATATGTTGAAATGGCCCATGTGATGGATTTCTAATGCAGGAGCATCGCTCCACCTTAGCACGCATTAGCTAATTAACATGCGTGGTGCACATTCAAGGAAGGAGAGGCGTTGTCCTCTCGTTTTGCCTCGAGAATCCAGGGCATGATCAAGGCATTAATTGAAGACAACCTGGAAGAGCCAAATCGTGCTTTCGCACAAGCTGGAGATAACGTCGCCATTAAAAGGCTGATGACAGAAGAGATCTACATCCAATTTGGAGAATATTTCCATCATTGTAATTTGCCCTTTCGATAGGCATTTTGAATGGTGATTTGACACCATTACTTTAGCTTGCAAGGGAAGCTCATAGAGCCCCTCTTGTATAAATATTTGTATTGTAAGCAAAGTAGAGGTTGGTCGAGTTGGATAAGTCATGTTGTAGGGAGAGAAATGTAGAGAGCCGAGTCTCAGTTGCAACGCAGACTCTACTATTGTAATTTGACGTTCTACCATTTATAGAAAATGATATTTTTTCCTATTTTATCTTTCTGTTTAATGGGTGGTGTGTTATGAATGTCTTTTACATGCATTTGAATTGTATATGAATGTTAGAAATCGTCTGCAGGGATAGGGATATTGTTTTCTATCCGTGAGTGTGTTGAGTGAAGTCTAGTTCTCTAGAATAAGTGCAAGGAGTGCGCAACAGAGCGAGGAAACTCTGTGAGCCGATGCAAGGGGTGCGTGTCTAAACTCAGTGGAGTCAGAAGAGAAGCTGCTAGGAGGGCACACCAGATTAATCTACAGACTCGGGGAGAAATTGCAAGGCGGTTAAGTACCTTGGAAAGATAGACAGTGTAGGGAGAAGCACATTTCAAAGTTACTGAACACTTTGAAACACTCTGCCAGGAGGGCATCGAGATAGTGTGAGCATGCACAGAAACAAAACGGTTGAAGGTGTTGGAGAATCCTAGAATTGTTGAACATTCTGGTGAAGGAAGGCTTTGCAAGAAGTGTGTCGACAAAGGAAAGGAGATGCCTTAAACCTTTCCATAAGGCCATCAAAGAACTGAGCCAAGTGCAAGGAGTGCACCAAGGTGTTGTAACTTCACCTTACAAGCTCAGGAAGAAGGGCGAGAAGCTTCTAGGAGGGCACGAGAAAATCACAGAGGAATTGAGAACCTTGAAGGTTTTCAAGTCGAGCAAAGTCGCAGGAGAGTTGCACAGATTTCTCCAAGGACAACATAAGGTATTTCGAGAACAATCCAAGTCTTGAAAGGTGAATTTGTGCTAAGTGTGCAAAGGAGTCAAGGACTTGCCAAAGTCCCGAAGGTGGAGAAATCATCCATCGTTGAGGAGAAGACAGGTGGCATAAAATTGAGAAGTTCGGGAACAAGAACTTCAGAAGGTTTGCCGAGAGAAAACAAAGAACTTCGCGAAGTTGCAGAGAGCGGTTTCATTCTGAAGCATTGGATCCAGAGGACACGTGGTATAGATCCACGAAGTTTGGGAAAGTCCAGGAGGGAATACCCAAGAGGAGGATTTGCAAAGTATGAACTCGCGAAGTCGATCATAGTCGTTGATAGCCAAAGAAGCATGGACCATAGATCTGGTCCCAAAGAATTATCTAATTTGGAAATCGAGAAAGGGAGAGAGAAAGAGCTCGCGAAAGTCCCAAAGCGAGGGGTCACGAAGGGAGTTGGCGCATAGACATAGCCCGTGGTCACATCAAGGGAGGAGATTAGCATTGAGAGCTAGCGCCTGTTGGCATAAGAGTTAAAAGCACAAGGAGAGGGTTCACATGTGTCCCATAGTGGGTGTTGAGGAAGCAAAAGGGCCTGTGTCAAGTTAAATCGGTTCCATTAGGAGCTCGGTGAACCAATTGGTTCGATGACTTGAACGATCCTAGACCGGAAGGTCGCGTCAGCCCCGAAGGATTTGGAGGGGAGGTTGACACCAAGTGGTATAAGAGATGATTTTTTCTACAAATTGTAGACAAGGGAGATATCAGAGCTTGATTTCTCCTATCGACAACAGGTGAAGAAGGAGATGAAGGAGCGGATGCAGAATTGATTTTTGTGAGCTAGGGAGACAGGGTGCGATGCTCTATTGGAGCTATTGCAAGGCATGCAATAGATGATAAACAACCGGCTGGGCTGTAGACAAAAAAAGATATCCATTGAAGCTCATGAGCAGGGCCAAGGAGAAGTCCATTTGCAGAGGAGCAAGGCAGAGATGGACAAGGAGCTCAGTGAAATCCGAGCACAGATGGAGAAGCTTGCATTTAATATGTAGCATGAGTCAAAGGTACAATGAAGGTATGAATGGTCTCTGAAGAGAACAACTACATGGCTTGTTCAGAAGTTGTTGACCATAAGGCGACGACATGTGTTAAAAAGGTGGCTGTGGAATGCTGAAAACCTAAGTCATAAGGGAAAGAGATCTGGAATGAGTCTCGTAGGTTGCTAGGTGAACAATGAGAAGGGATCGGGGGATCTCGTAACCTGCCAGGTGGGAATAGGAGACATCCCAAATTTTCAGGTGGGAAATGGAGAAGATATAAACTCAGTTGAGAGTTCATTGATAGATGAAGAGGAGGTAGGAGAGAGACCTCACTTAGATGGATATTCGTGCATAACTGTGAGCCACGTGAATGAAGATGATGAGAAGATACAAAATTCCTTCATAGAGGAGGAGGATCAGAGGAGCGTTATGATAATTGGAGGAGTTGAGATATTCCTACCAAGCGACTGAGGGGAGGCTAGCACAGATGTTGCAGATGTGACAGAAAGACAACCAACAGAGACTGTCATGGAGGAAACAAAACAGATACTAATGTTTGTTCCAACAGAAGGAGAAATCTCAGTTGAGTTATTCACTCAGTGGGAATTGGAGTTAAAGGCACTGGAGGATTGGTTGGGCAATCCAGAACCAGAAGGTGGCTGCCAAGAAATAGCCATGCTGAAGGAGATACACCAACACGAGTCATAGCTGGAGGAAGCTAGAATGGGAACAGTCGAAGGAATGGCAGGAGCGAATATGTCAGAAGAAGTGGTAGCTGAGCAATAGTTCAGTGATGAGGATCCTGCAGGAGTGAATACTGCAACAGAGTGGCAAGCTAAGGCCACAAAGGAAGAAGATGTCTTGGGAAGTTAGTGTGATTCGCCCATTGACAAGGAGGGAGTGCAGCGAGCTAGTCTGCAACAAAAGAACCAACCAATGGAGTAGTTGGAAGAGGTGATTGAGGAGATAAGGAAGATGATGTCACAGTCGACAGAGGAATTGGTCAGCAAGAGGAAGCTGGACGAAAGGAAACCTGCACGAGCAATAAGGAAGATGCAGGAGTAGAAGCAATGGAGCAGAGGAGTCAAGAGACAACTCCAAGAGAAAGTTTGGGATCCAGGTGGATTTCAACCACGTTGGAAAGCTCATGTGTTATAACCCTAAATTGCACCTGACATGCATACTTGACATCAGGTCATCTAACTTGCTATCTTTACCAAAGCCATTATTGAACAACTGTTCTAAAAACCATCATTTTGAAAAGATTTCTTGTGTTTTCTTTAATAGGTTTTTTAGACAAGTTGATGAGTTTGCTTGGATCTGCCTATTTGTTATTGTCAATGACTCCCTGAGATTTGTGATTGGGACATAAGTCATTTCTTTCTCCTGTCTTGTCGATATTTTCCCTTTTTTTCCTTAGAAGAAAATAAATTCATTTTCAAATTTCTTGTTTTGAAGCATAAAACAATAAAAAAAAATCTTTCATTACTTTGTTGGGTAAAGTAGTTTATGTTAGTTGCTTTGTTTACCAAGAAAAAATAAAGTTTTCTTAAGTTCTTTACTTGAATGCTTAGGACATTAAGTAGCTTGTAGTCGAACAAAATCTTGTTTTGATTTTTTTCTTTTCAAAGATTCTAGAAAAGTAGTTACGAAAAGTTTGGTGAAAGAGTTTAAATTGGCAAATCTTTATTTGTGAAGAAAGAAGTACTTTTGTTTCCAAGTATCATCTTATGCTCTTCTCTTTCGTCTCTTAAAGAACATCATTGGTTTCACTTTCGTTCCTATTGACTTAAGACAACCACTAAAATTAACGCCTAATTAAAAGTTATTAGACTTTGTGTTTGAAGGGTTCATCAATTTAGTCTAAGCTAGAGCCTTGATTTAGGATTGGAGAGGAAACTCTTCAAGGCTACAAAAACAAACATAAGAGTCTGAGCTAGGGAGTGCTTGAAAGTCCAGTAACTGTGAAAGTTATCCGAGACCCCCCTCTAACACAAGGGCTAAACACGAGGTCATTTACAGAAAGGTAGCGGAGATAACCCCTCCAAAGCCGGACCAAGCATAGTGGGGACCGCATATAGAGGGCTTATCTTGGGATTCCATTGATCGCATTTTCCACAGAGCTTCATGAGTCTCGAATCCATTTGAGGTCCTCATTCATCTTCTAGAACACTTTCTTTCGATACCCTTGATAGGTTTCGGGCTTGATACCCTACTCATTGCGGTCCACCTGACTATCGACTGTACCCACCCGGTGACTGTTCGCGCGCTGGCAACCTAGTTGCCTTTATCTTAGTGACTTAAACAGGTGACTGCGGGGGTAAACCACGGTACCTAGGGCAGACATCCGGCCACACTTTGCAGAGTATACTTGGAGGGTGCTTCCATATTCGAGTTGCACTTGCACCGGTAAGTTGCTCGAGTGTTGGTTGTTGTAACTGTTCTTCCAACTAGCTAGTGATCTGATTGTCTTACCTTATAGGAACTTTTTCTAGTGTGTGTTGGTTTAAAAAAAAATGATTATAGAAAGCCCTAGTGTGTCATTGATCTTCTCTCACAGTGCAGGATCATGAGCTTTGCCGATTGCGAAGGCTTTTGGGCCTGCCGCCGGCTGATCTCGAGCCACCCCTGCCACCGCTAAGGCGAAAAATAGACCAGCAAGGGCCTTTTGAGGCGACCGTGTTACATGAAATTGTGCCCGACTCATCTCTGAGAGGAGAACATTCCATTCTGGAGGAACCAATCATTTCTGAACTCAGAGTGAAATCTCTTGGTCTGTATAACCCTCCAATCACTGATCTATAAGTGCCCATCATTGTACAGGTTCAACCTTACAAGCGTCAGGTAGTGTCATAAGAAGTTGTGGAAAAAAATGCTACTACTTCTTCAGGGAATACTCATATTTCCTCTACGACTGTCACTACAGGGGTTGTTTTGCCTCCTAACCAATCGTCGCTGGTCCGGACCACTATGGTCTTGACTGCCTCTACCTCGTGCAATGGTCTAATTCCGTCTATGACAATGATCACTGCTCCATTCACCTAGAGTGCGACAGGCCCTCCGTTCTCATACGGGATGCCTGGATTCAGTACAAGCACTGTCCTTTCCCACTCCACTCTACAAATGTTAGGTCTCAGGGCAGGGAGCTCCAACGATCCTCTGGAAGGATCCATGGGGGGAACTTCAGCTCCATATAATGCTTTCCCTTATGGAGGGGGTCATATACCTCCTTCGTCCCCTTCGCTCGGCGGTGCCCACCAACACTCCGCCGGGACGAATGTAAACTATAGTTCGTTTGGAGCAGGTAGTCAAGGACTTCCTACTTATAACATGCCAGTAGGTTCGACACTATTCTCTTTGTTCGATGCATTTGATAACAACATTTTTTCTTTAGCTACCGTCTTGGCCGGGGGCAACCCTGGTTATGGACAACAACATCTTGTACAGGGTACTATTCCTGCACAGGGGCAAACTTAGGAATTCATTCCTCACAAGGACCTTGGAATCCATGGCAGGGATCCATTCCCTTGTTAGGGATGCCGACCAGGGGCAACCCCTTCCATAGCCAATGGAACCCCAGGCAAGGCTCCACACCTATGCCCGTCGGATCGGCAGGGGGCAACCCTTCCCAAAACCCTTGGAATGTGATGCAAGCCCAACCCTTTACGTCCTATTACAGAAGTCAGCCGATGACGTCTCAACAAGTGCAGAATCCGTACGCTGGTCATGGCCATGGTTATTACCAGAACCTTGGCCAGCAACCTAACTTTTCCTAGCAATCTGGTGCCAGCCAAAATCTAGGTTCCTTTTTCCCTGGTTACAATCAACAAACCAAATTACCATTTATGACAACTCTCCACTTGCCAGACTTGACAAGGTTATTAAATGACCCCATCTGTCATGATCCTCATTGGCCCCCTATGCCGACCAAGTTGCCTTAGGACATCCCAAAGTTTGAGGCCAAGCGTAACGAAGATCCAGGTGATCATGTGACTACCTTTCGTTTATGGTGCTCGCCCAATTCTCTGAGAGACGAATCCAGCTAGTTG
>JASDQU010737603.1:44619-57966 GCA_032191745.1 Picea mariana | reverse complement strand
GCTCAATAGTATTATTGGTGTCATCTTCTTCCATAGGATTGACTCAATCTTCAATATCCATACCATCTTCCACATCTTGTACAATAATTTTTCTACTACTATTAGACATATATTTATCCAGCAACAACCACCTAAGAGGATTTATCTTTATAATTACAAACAATCAATAACATTAGTGTATATAACAAATATTAAAATGAAAGAAAACTTTATAAATACAATCAATACAAAGACATATATAATGACTAACTTACCACGAGACAATATATATAACCCCCTTCACAATGCTCATGCCTCCAACAATGTCTTTCAATTGTTTTTCTTACAAATCTTCTTCTATTCAAACCCCTACATTGATTTCAAGGGCAATAACATTTCCCATCACCATGTGCCTCTAATTTCACCCTTAACCTAGCAAGCATCCTTTCACTTTGTTCAGGTGTAATCCTTGGCATTGGGATTTCCTATATTTACAACAAAATCCACTGAAGCATTATAAGTACAATATACAAATATATTCTTACGGTACAAATGTCATCGAATATTGACCCTATATGTACTAGAGAATTAAGCCATTGTCGTCATAGATTTATTAAAGTTTTATAACAATAGTCAACAATTAATCAAGGAATCAAAACCATACATTTTTACCACATAAGTTCCAAAGCTTCACTATAAGCAAGTAATAAAATCAAACAATAAAAGAGAACTAGACCAAGACAAATTGTATACTAATTAAATGGAATTGAGTAGACATGTTCATACCTATTTCCTGGGAAACAACTTGTGTCCCCAAATAAAAGAGGGTCTAAGGGTTAGGGATCCAATGTGGGTATTTAAAAGGAGACAAAAATGTTAAAAAATTGTAACCTTTAAAGTACAAAATATGAGCTATGCAGATCAAGAATTGGATATAAGGCAAGTAGCGCATAGAAAAAAGACTACTAATTCATGCAAGGAACAATGAGCATAAAAATATTTTATAACCGTCGCACCTACAACAAAATAGTCGAAATCACTCACTGTCGTCAATCTTCCGACGAACATTGACTATGTCAAAGTTGACCAAGTCAGTGACCGTTAAACCGTTTTCAAATGGGTTGTTGGCATTGTCTAGGTGTGTCGATAGATCGACGAACTTTCGTCACAAGATTGATGTATGTAGAGGTCTGTTGCAAGTACGACATACATCAGGGCACTAAAAAATGATTAAAATTTTAATAATTGTGTAGTAATTTGCAACGATATGATTAATTTATCCTTATCGTCAAAAGGTTTTGTCGAATTTTGACCCCAAATGTAGTAGTGAAAGACACCTTCAACAAGTAGTCATTTCAAAGGTATGACACTCTTCAAGATACAAGTTAACTTTGACATTCCTTTATTTGAAGGCTAGATAGACGTAAATGCTTTAGAGAAATGGCTAAATCTGTTAACGAGTTATTACTACGTTCAAAAAAAATTTAAAAGTGAAAATATCACCTTACCATTGCTTAAGTCTCTTATCCATGTCAAAGATTGGTGGGACAATTAATAGGAGAGACATGCCAAAGATGAGTTTGCAATATTGAGGATATAACCCACTTGGGCGGCTTTTCTTGATTCCTTGAAGGAGGAATTATGCCATATTGGCAACTATGATGACCAATACACAAGATGAATAACTTTGTGCCACAAGAGAGACCATACATTACTAAAGTACACCAATATCTTCCACACCTTGCACTCAAAATTGGGTATTAGAGACTTTGAACAACTCTTGGTTTTGAAGTGTTGTAGTGGCCCACATAGGTACATCCAAACATAGATGGAGTTCTTGGGCATCTTGTAATGCCCTATACTTTCAATTTAAGCAAAAAATAATAAAAAAATAATATTAAAATAATAAATAGATAATAATAAATTAAAGTAATAATAATAACAAATAAATAAAAGGATGATAAAATAACTAAGAATTTATGGTAGAAGAAAAAGATAAAAAAGGAAGAGAAATTACTAAAACGAGATGAAAGAAAACCTAAATTAAGAAAAGGATAAAGCTACATAACTAAATACTTAATGACAAGTGTAACTCATGCATGGAGCTTCTTGCATGGATGGGCAAGAAGAATTCCATATAATGAAGGTGGAGAAGAAAGTTTGACATCTTTTGCTTGGGAAATTAATGGAAAGGCTTGAAAGCTATCATAGGTAGTTGATGGAGGGCTCATGGGCTCTCAACCGTGATGACTGAGAGGTTGGTTGGAAGGAGAGTCATCTCCCACACTTAGTTGTGACATGCTAGATTCAGAGATTGGAGCGAAATGATTATGCATTTACATCGTTGTAAGTAAGTTAAATTATGCAACTCTTAGGTGAGATTATTACCACTCACTTCTCATGTGGATCATGCAATTAAACATTAAGCTCTCTTTATTTTTATCAATTAATGGTTGCAAATTGTTGTGTTTATTTATGCATTTAGATTTTTAAAATTTGAGCCATTAAATATGGTATCAAAGCCTAGTATTAAACCCTTAGGGCCTTTGAGCTTTCCACAATATGATATTACTGAAAATACAACCCTAAATTATATATGTATAAAAATATATTTAAAAAAATAATTCATAGATTTTGAGTGGTGGAGTTGTTTCTCCCACAATGAGTCATTTAATATGTCTAGATAGAGCATTCTCCAACATTAACTATTGATTTTGTGCACATCTGTGCCATCCAATATCTGATGGATGTGGACATGCATGCAAAGTAACTTGAATCCTTAGCTAAGATAATTCCAAATAAATTAGAATGGTCGCAATGAATCCTAGCATGACAAGACTGACTATTTTATTTATTTATTATTAAATTATTGTATTTTTAGCCCACCTAAAGATATGGTAAAGTCCATTAGGGCTTGGAATTGACTATGGCAATAATACAACTATTTTGTATTTATTATCCTTCTTTCCATGCATGAGAGATGGAAATGGATGCTCTTGTCATGGATACTTGCTAGGTTTTACTTTGCATCCACCCTTTTAGATTAGGGTAGAATATATTAGGCTTTGGATTTCTACCCCCCAAACTCTTCTAGCCAAGCCTTCAAATCCTAATATGTGAAAATGTAAAGTTGTGCATGCACTTTGTGGCAGACATGCCATGTTCGAGTTTTGAGGGAACTATGTTGAACGAAAAACAATGAAGTAACAACAATGGAAAGATCTGTAATCCCCAGAGAATCTTTCCCATAACTTTCCCAATTCCATGTATTGATTATTTTTGAGTCCTAGTACTACAAATTAGGCTACATCGTTACAAATTTTAAGAAATCTATCTCGAAAGAATATATATATATATATATATATATATATATATTAGGATTTGAATCCATAGTTTGGATCAATAGAAACATATTTGGAGTCTAATGCCTTAGAGCAGTTAGGCACCGTGAAAATATAGTGATTGACAGAGAGGTATTCGAGTTTGATGACTTAGAGCACTCTGGCACTATGGAAAAGAATAAGGCAAAAACCTTTTTATGCTAAATGAGTGACATCCACAATATATAAGATATGATTTCCCCTTACCAAAATGTTGATAGAACATTGTGAGATTTGAGCTCATAATCTTTTCTACCCAAATCCATAATCATATCATCTTCTTCCATCATTCATAATCCCTTTCTCTCTTTCATGATTGTTTTCTAAAGCAATATTCATATTGTATCCATAGATCAAGTTCTCAGCACTTTGTCACTGTAGAATTCATCTAGTCTCTATGCGTTGCATGTCAAGGCTCTTAAGGAACAATTGTATCTTCCTTTGCTATTTAGATTGGAGTTAATGGTGTTGTGAAATTTGATCAGACCTTGTACTTGCAAATTTGAATGAATGAAGACATAAATTTACCTATCTTTTGACTTGTGGCGAGTCTTTGATGAATGAGAATTCCTTCTTATGATTGCTCCAATGTGCTTTAGATTCAAAATCTTAATTCGTATTTGTAGGATTAAATTAATAGTTGCCCTACAAATATTCTTCTTTCTTGTCTTATTGTCTTCTCTTAGTCATAACTTATTTTGCTCATTGATCAACAATCTTTAATTGCAGCTCTGTAATTTTCTTCACTCTTTTAGCAAACCTAACTTGTTGATTTTCCAAGTATGGACATCAAAGAAAAAATGTCATAGGGATACCACCTTGAAACTACCATGTGCTAGTTTCAAAGGAGCACTAGTGACAATAGTACTTTTCCTAAGCGATCATTCAACCTCTCTTAGGAAAATTTTCTAGTGGACAACCTCAAGTCACAACACACATGACAAAGTTCCTAAATTTTAAACTAGCATTTGAAAAACTGCAACGATTGGCATTCTATTTATATAATAGTTTATTTACCAAGAAGGAAGTGTCATGAATGTTTAAGTGGTTGTACTTAGAATATCTTGTCATAAAGTGCTATAGTTCAACTTGGCATGACATAGAATTTTACATTTTAAAGTGATATGCCATCAAACGTCCTTACCTTTTAAGAACAAATTGGAGCCAATTGTTCAAAACCACATATGCACTCAAGGAGAAGGAATCCAAAAATAATTTGATTTACAACCAAATAATGCTCTTGAGGATGTCCCATTTATTTATTCTATTTGCATTATGATCTCATGATGAAGCACTTCTCTCTTTGATTTTGCACAACACATGTTTTCTACTTAGTGTCATATTACATCATTGAACAAAATTGATAGCACAACATAGTTGATATCTTTGTTATATGTCTAAAATCTCAAAATAATAATTAGTCATTATGCTATTACAAACTTACATAACTCAGGCATAACAAATCAATATTTACATTGTTTCAAATTCATACAAACTTCATCACTAGAATAAGATATGTGGAGAAAACAAAGGTGAACTAAATCATTAATGCTGTAAATTTATCTGAGGTTGAAGAACTAGGATAAATCCTTTACAATCAATAGCTTATGAACTAATTACTTACAATAAAATCCCTTCATTAATTCTCTATTGTGCATATTCCTCCCATCCATGTTGCAATGCATTAACTTACTCCCATGTGATTATTGTTGTTACGAGGAAAATCACTCTGTGGCAAAGGGTAAACCACAACAGGCGGAATGACTGCAAAAATCAACTCTAATCCCAAGTATGCTATACAAACAAAAATGCTAACAAGACAAGATAAAGAGTCTACCTCATCCGGATGTTTGATGAAGACCACCGTTGAGCACTTGACTCAAAGCTTTATACCTGCAACTTGTCCTCAACAACCAAGATACATAAGCATATGGTGATAATTTATATTATTAGCACATATAATAACATAATCCATCAACATTCATAACAAATATTCACATGGAATAACAATTCAAATATTTGCAAGATATTAATTGGACGAGAAAAGAGTATTTTTATTAAAATATGATCAACATAAGTGTATGCGTGACAAACTTCCATGTTGACACGTCTCATAATCGAGAAACTAAGTCCCTTCCAGTTGGGCCTCCACCACTTCAATCCTCCACCAAAGGCAAGCTCATATAAGAGAGACAACGAGGTTCTCCATCAAAGAGGGAAGAGCTTGGGGGATGGACAATGTGTTCAGACTTTAAAGGACAAAGGGATCCAGACTCAATACAAAGTGAATAATTTCTCCTCAGTAACTTTGCTCTCAAAAGTTGAATTATCTCCGTCTCCACAGTTTGGATATGAACCAATTTATAGCCTTCAAATGGAACTGAAGAGCCGAGTCGAAACATTTCAAGTATATCGAAGGTCAAGGATCAAAGATCTTGTGACGTGACATGGAAACCCAACACAATTTTTAATTTTGAGCACCAAACCCGATGTATGCGGGTTGTAGTGGTGCAACATGCGTATACACATGTTGTATAACTGTCAAGGCACGTATATGTGGAAAATTACAATTTTTTAACTTTGGGAAGTGGAAAAGGGGACTTCAAGTCTGCATAGGGATATGGAAAATGCCTTCTAAGCAAGTTGCATGGGGTGAGACAAATCTTGCTATAACAATTGTGCTACTATTGTGCATCCATTCCCATATACTTAAGTCTTCACAAAGGTTGAAGTTGAATGATAAGCCCTCTAGCTCTCTTGACTTTAGATCTTTTTAGCAATACTGTTGTGTGCACAACATTTTGATTAATCAACGAGAAAGAAAAGTTTACAATATAGTTTTATGCACTAAAGAAAGTTGCCATGAAATATATATATTGTTAACAGATACCATAAGTACAAAGGAAATGCCTTCTACATCGAGCTCTCTATAAGATCTCAAAAACATATGCACTTGATCCATTACATATGGGCCATTAAATGATATATAAAACATTATTAGCATGCCAAATTGTATTGGAAAATGTAATAAGAAATGTTTAACATATATATGTATAAAAGTTTGATATTGTAATAAAAATAATAATAAGGCATTATTAAGTTAAGGTATTCTTAAATATTCTTTAAGAAGGAGGTAATGTATATATCAAGTGCATCCATTGGTATTGTTTGCTGTCTTAAGGATCTACGCCCTAATAGGTTGTGTATGCACTCTTTGAAAGCGGAATTAAAAGATGATGATGACAGAATTGGAAATGTGAAATCAGGACAACACGCAAACTAAAGTCCACGAAATGAGAAAAAGAAAAAGAATTATATTAAGATTAAAAATAAATACATTTGGTATCGCTACATCTCATCTTCACCTTAAGCATCTCATCATCACCTTGAGCATTGTGTTGAGAATTAAGATGAGTGTTTTGCATGATAAATGTTATATTTTATTTAATAATAATGTATGTAGTATTGTAAAAATTATATAAATATATATTTATGTACATTATGGTTAAGAGTTTACTTAGTTGGACCTCAAGGTGGGAAAGCAATAGAAACAAACCAACCATGTGATAAGAAATATAAGGTTGAAAAGTTTATGGAGGAATTTATTTATTTTATATATGAAAAAGAAGTAATAATTCCAAATAATACTTGAAAAAATTAAGAAAACATAATAAAGATAGAAAGATGAAAGTTTATTATTTTTCTTTTATAGTTTTTTTACACATATTTTTGGAGATATGTATATCTAGGTAATAACCTACATAATTTATTAAAATATTAGAAGTGGTTTTAATTAAAAAGATAACAAGAGGGTGTTTATAAGCTCAATTGCTTTATAAAGTTATTATGTTAGTAGTTAGTTATAAAATTCATATTCTTACTATGTATGGGTTATGAAATATTTAGCAAATAATTTATTAAAATATTATAAGTGGTTTTAATTAAAAAGATAACAAGAGGGTGTTTATAAGCTCAATTGCTTTATAAAGTTATTATGTTAGTAGTTAGTTGTAAAATTTTGCTTTATAAAGTTATTATGTTAGTAGTTAGTTGTAAAATTCATATTCTTAATATGTATGGGTTATGGAATATTTAGCAAATGATTCATAAAGGAAAAATTGTAAAGTAATAAACATTTTAATAAGTTGTTTTTTGTTTGGTAGTTTTGGACTTTACTATCATGTTTCATCTTAATTTATAATTTATATGTGTTTTAATGTTTTTTTAATCAATATGATACACATGTATATAAATATTGATGACAATTTAGTGGTAATAATGTAATTGGAAAATAGAAAATTAGTGTTTATATGAAGAAATTGATAAATATATATGGTAGATTCATGATGATTGCTTAAACTATGAATAGTTAAGATTATGCAATGTAAATGATGAGTTCATCAAGGAAATCAATGAAAGGGTTATATGGTTGATGTTGCTCCGAGAATGCCGACTCTTAAAGAGGGGAAGAGTGGTAAAAATAATGTTAGGATATTTAGACACTTAGGAGTTAGTTAAGATCTACTTGGTCTAACGTGTCGTTAGGTAAAAGTGTGTTTCTTTAGTATGCATTTGTAGTTAGGAAATCCGACGGTCACGATATGTTCCCAACATAGAGTGATCCAGCGGTTCATATTCTCCTTGATCTTAATGGCCATTGATCTGTGGCTTAACACCCGATTGGTCCATGATCTCTATTTAAAGAGCATGGAGGGTCATTTGCCAATGATCGATTGTGAGAAACTCTATTGTAAAATCTCTCTGTAATCTTTTTCTTTTGCAAATAAACTTCTCCAAGTGGTCACATTGGCTGGGGCCATGGATGTTTCCCCAGAGGTGTTTTACCACATGAAAACATCGGTCTGTTGATCTTTGACCTAGTTATGTGAGTGGTTACTGAAGGTGTTCGTCCTCTATTGGAATACCTTTGTTGTCAAACATGGTATCAGAGCCTGTTTGAAGACATGCTCCTATTGTAGATCGAGATCGTGAAGTCGGTTGCCTCATCTCCATTTTATGTCATTTTCGTACATTTATGGGCTGAGAGGATTGTTCCATTGCGTTTAGAGCACTCGTTTAAGTCAGGAACACTTTTCATTTCACTTGAAAATATTCATGTTTGCCCAAGATAAGGCCATTTCAGCCAGATCCAGAGGTATAAAGCCTGAATACACATTTTTAAAATTTCTGCAGAGTATCATTTTGGTTTTATTTCGGTTTTGTATTATTTATTTCCGGGTTGCTACTCTTTTATATCTACATATGCTCTTTTCCCCGCACCTTGTGTGATCTTGGAAAATAAAAAACAGATAGGAAAATGTGCATCTTCTGAGTAAGCTAATCGAGATCTAACCCTTATTGTCATCGAAAAGTGATTTTTTTTTCTTCTGTGAAAAGAGTTTTTTTTTAGCACGCTCTCCAAGGCTGTCTTCCACAACAACAACAACAACAACACCCCCAATCCTCTTCCTAAACAATACAATATGTTTTGCTAGACCATTTGGTTAAAAGTCGCCTTATTAAGTAAGAGGTCTTGAGTTCAAGTCTCTCTTTTGTTACTTTTTTTTTTGAAAAAGTTCATGATAAAATTGTAAAGTGTATTTCACTTGAAGTATAAAAGTGAATCACTATAAGTAGCTTTGATATTTTATTTTAGAGTCATTTATTTTGCATGTAACTTTTCTTTTATAAAGTAACTTCATTGTAAAAGTGATCCCCACTTCTCTTTATAAAAGTGGGTCACTTCATAAAGCAACTTACACTATCACATGGTCCTTTGGTTACTGTTTATGCCTTTTTTTAAAAGGGCATAAGTCTCACATCCGAAGTCCGTTTTCAGTGCTGTTTTTTTTTTAAAACCGCATAACTTTTCGAGACCTTTCCATCCAAATCATCAGTTTCAGTTTTTAAATCCATATTATTTGTATATTTAATATCGCTTCTACAAGTAATCTCTTGCTTACCAACACCAACTACTTCCAATGGAAATCTCGTATGGAAGATTTATTAAGAAGTAAAGGCTTGTACTTGATTACCTTGGGAAAGGAAAAAACACCCACTGACGATGATAAGAAAGTCAAATGGGCTAATAGGAGTGATGAAGCACTTGGACTAATCAAAATGTCAATCTCTCCTGATTTAAGGTTCCACCTTAAAGAAATTGATGACCTCGAAGAAGGTTGGGAAAATATTGAATCTGTGTTTGGTAAACTCAATATTATTCGAGCTCAACAGTTAGAAAATCAAGTACTAACCTTAAGTCCAAGTGATTTTTCTTGCCTTGGAGACCATCTATCTAAGTTTAAAACACTTAGAATTTTATGTGAAGAATGTGATAAAAATGGAGGAAGAGAGTTGCATCTATCTTATTCTTTCTAAGCTAGGTAGTGCATATTCTGTGTTTGTATCTACCTTTTATGCCATGAGAGAGGCTCTAGGGAAAGCTTATCAAAAACCCACTCTCGAGTCCTTTTTTGCTGCTTTGATTAGAGAGGAAGATAAGCTTGTACAACTTGGAGTGATCAACACTGCAGGTACCTCCAACAAAGCCTTAGTTGCCCAGTAAAAAGATAAACCCAAGTATCCCAAGAAGCAACATCCTCGCTACAACAACAAACAACATAAGGGTCCCAAACCCGCTCAGACAACTTTAGCTCCTAATGGTGACAAAGGATCAAAATATAAGAATAAGAAGACTGACAGACATTGCAACTTTTGTGATAAATATGGTCATGATGAGTCCAAATGTTTCAAGAAGATGACAGCTTTAGAAGTAGTGATGAAGAAGCACAACATCAATATTGATTCTACTTCTTCTTCTTCTTCTCATGGACATGCACTTTCCGCTTCTGGTTTCTCCTTCAATACAACTTCTACTTCTTCTTCTGATTAGTGGCTTATTGATTCTAGAGCATATTATCATATGGCTAAGGATAAAGACATATTTTCTTCTCTAAATGAATGTAACACCAAGAGAATATTTGTTGGTGATGATAGATCTCTTAGTGTTGTAGGATCTGAAACAGTTCAAGTAGATAATGGTCATTTCAATGATGTATTATGTGTTCCAAGTATTTCTTGTAACCTTCTATCAATATATCAAATCACTCATTCAGGTGAAAGTAAAACCATAGAGTTCTCACCTCACCAAGTTGTAATCAAGGATCTAAAAGATACTAAGCATGTTCTTGCAATTGGAATTGTTGATGATATTACCAGGTTGTACAAGTTTGACAACTTTGGGTCATCATATTTTTCATCGGTTTTTGTTGCTCATAGCGATGACTTGAGCAAACTTTGGCATGAGTGGTTTGGTCATCTAAACTATCGCTCATTGCAACAACTATGTAATCAACAGATGGTGACTGGTCTTCCTCCTGTTTCATGCAGAGATGGTGTTTGTGCCGGTTGTGTTCTTGACAAACATCATCGAGGCAATTTTGACAAACGTGCCTCTTGGCACGCCTCGGGCCCTTTGCAGCTTGTTGACAGTGATTTGTGTGGTCCACTTTCTTCTCCTTATTTTTTTGGGTGCAAGTATTTCTTAACTTTCATTGATGATTTTTCCAGACGTACTTGGGTTTACTTCTTAAAACTTAAGAGCGAAGTTTTTGACAAGTTTTTGGCCTACTAGGCCCTTGTAGAAAAACAATCTGGACATCAAATTCAAAAGTTAAGAACAAATAATGGAGGTGAGTATGTGAACAATAAATTTACAAGTTACTGCATTACACAGGGCATCCAAATGCAACACACTGTTCCATATACACCACAACAAAATGGTGTTGCTGAGAGAAAGAACCACACATTAAAAGAAATGGCTAATTGTATGATCCAATCTAAGGGATTAAGTCTAAAGTATTGTGCGGAAGCAATCAACTGTNCGCACTCCCACAAAGGCTCTTAAAAATATAACACCGGAAGAAGCTTGGACTAAAATTAAACCAGATGTAAGTCACTTCCGTGTATTTGGCAGTATAGCATGGACTCACATTCCTGATGAGAAAATGAAAGCATTGCAGCCTAAAAGTGAGAAGTGTATTTTTGTTGGTTATTCTGAAGATGTCAAAGGTTATAGACTTCTTCAACCACATTGTAATGAAATTAATATTAGAAGAGATGTTAAATTTGATGAAAATCTCTTGGCCTGCGAGCCTAATTCAACGATTGTGCCTTCTTCGGCCTGCGAGCCATCTTCGACGTTTGTGCCTTCTTCTGTTCCTATTCTGGTTTCTTCTTCAGATGATGATAGTGAGGATGAAAATCCACCTCCTCATGCTGACCTTCCTCCAGATGAGTCCTTTGAACTTGAACCAGCACCAGTTCCACCACTTCCTAGATGGGTCCGTTCAACACGAGAAGCAACTGGTGGTCTTGTTGGTGATCCTTTAGATTAGCGTCGAACACGTCCACAATTCCAATGAGCCTCTTCTCTTTTGGATCAAGTTTCAGAGACTCATGATCCATAGACATTTGTAGAAGCTTCAAGTCATCTATATTGGGATACAACAATGAATGGAGAGTATTGTTCTTTAATGGCAAACGATACTTGGGATCTTGTACCTCTTCCAAAAGGAAGAAAACTTGTCCCATGTAAATGGGTCTACATAACTAAGCATGCATCAGATGGAAGTGTTGAAAGACAAAAGGATCACTTAGTTGCCAAAGGATTTTCCCAAGTTGAAGGAATTGACTATAATGAAAGCTTTGCCCCTGTAGCCAAAATTAATTCCATCCGCCTTGTTCTTTCCCTTGCTGCCTCACATAAATGGGAGGTCCATTAGATGGATGTTAAATCCTCCTTCTTGCATGGATATTTACAAGAATAAATCTACATGGAACAACCCCCTGGCTATGTCCATAATGACTCTAGCCTTGTTTGTCGCCTTAAGAAATCTCTTTATGGTCTTATGCAAGCTCCCTGAGGTTGGTATGCCAAAATGGACAACTTTCTTATTGACACCGGATTCTCTAGATTCCATTCTAATCCTAATGTATATACCAAGAAAGTAGGAAGCCATCTCATAATCCTTGTCCTTTATGTCGATGACATTATCCTTACTAGTAGTGACTCAAAACTTTTAAACCATGTGAAAACCAGCCTTAAGAAGAAATTTGAAATGATAGACTTAGGTTTTTTGCACTATTTCCTTGGCCTCCAAGTTTTTCAAACTAATGAAGGGATTTTTCTTTCCTAGTCTAAATATTCTTGTGACCTTCTTCGTCGCTTTCACATGGATGATTGTAAACCAACCCCTTCTCCCTTCCAGTTCGGAGTCAAGCTTACTACAACCTGTACTTCTCCTGAAGTTGATGCCACCCTGTACTGTTAGTTAGTTGGTAGCCTCTTATACTTGAATCATACTCGTCCCAATCTTTCCTTTTTTGTTGGTCTTGTTGCTCGGTATATGCAAACACCCCATGAAAGCCATTAGAAAACAACTAAAAGGATACTTCGCTATGTCCATGGTACAATTCAGTTCGAGATACATTACAGTTCATAGGGGACTCCTTTATTGGTTGGTTTCACTGATTCATATTGGGATAACGACCTTGATGATCAGAAGTCTACTGTAGGTTATGCTTTCAGCCCTGGTTCAGAACCTGTCACTTGAGCCTATAAGAAACAACAGGCTATTGCACTTTCTTCAGCAGAAGCAGAGTATCAAGCAACGGTAAATGCAAGTTAGGAAGCCTTGTGGCCTCGACAGATCCTTTTAGAGTTTGGATTCTAGCAGCAGCATCCGACCAGCCTTTGGTGCGACAATCAGAGTTCCATCAAGCTTGCTAAAGACCCAGTTCAACATTAGCGCAACAAGCACATCAAGATACACATGCAATTCATCAGAAATCTCATTCATGATCAAGTTATTGAAGTGCTCTTTTTCCCTACAAAAGATCAAGTTGTAGACATTTTCACAAAGTCTCTTACAGAAGCGAAGTTTTCCAAACTTCGATGTATGTTAGGAGTCCAGGAAGTTGTCATTAA
>JASDQU010737603.1:25297-44569 GCA_032191745.1 Picea mariana | reverse complement strand
CATTAAGGGGGGATAGGCTCTAATGCCTCCTTCCTTCTCCTATTGTGTCACTATTGTAAATCCTTCAATCCTATCCCAAGTTGTTCTTAAGGGGGGATGTTAGGATATTTAGACACTTAGGAGTTAGTTAATATCTACTTGGTCTAATGTGTCGTTAGGTAAAAGTGTGTTTCTTTAGTATGCATTAGTATGCATTTTTAGTTAGGAAATCCGACGGTCACGATATGTTCCCGACATAGAGTGATCCGACGATTCATATTCTTTTCGATCTTAATGACCATTGATCCGTGGCTTAACACCCGATTGGTCCATGATCTCTATTTAAAGAGCATGGAAGGTCATTTGCCGATGATCGATTGTGAGAAACTCTCTTGTAAAATCTCTATGTAATTTTTCTTTTACATTGATAAACTGCTCCAAGTGGTCGGGTTGGCTGGGGCCATGGATGTTTCCTCGTAGGGGTTTTACTATGTGAAAACATCGGTGTGTTGATTTTTGATCTGGTTATGTGAGTGGTTACTGAAGGTGTTCATCCTCTGTTGGAATACATGTGTTGTCGAATAAATAATAGATGATTTAAGAGGGCATCAAATATGAATTGATATACAATCACCTTATATGTTAAACTGACCTAGGTAACCCGAAGATGTAAAGAAGACACTAGCTATTCAGACAAGATGTGGATATCACGTGTAAGGATTAAATAACATGTAGTTGATATCAAGAAGGAACACATGAATACCTTTGCATTAACAAACATTCTAATAAAACAAAAATCCTCGCCAAATAAGATCACTACTTCAAACGAAGAATCAAGGAAGCCATAAAAATTATCAAACACCCTGACAACTTCAACAAGGATGGACGGTTGGAGATCAATGAGAACGGGCATCCATTGATCCACATTAAAAGGAACAAGTAATTTTTGGTAGGCTTTCTATATTGGTCCTCTTTTTGTGCCCCCCCACTTTTAATTTGTCTCCCCCTTTTGCTTCCGTGCTTTGTCTTTTTGTTTCTCTATCTTTTTTTTCTTTAGGTTTCTGTTTTCAAGTTTCTTGTTTTTAGAATCTAAGGTTCTTGTTTGTTTTCTTTTTATTGTTCTTTGTTTGTTTATTTTGCTTCTTCTTTTCTAATGTTGTTTGTGTATTTATTTTTCCTTTTGTTCTTTCGTTTTGTCTCCTTTACCTTTTCCTTGTTTCATTTTATTTTCCTACACTCTTTTTATGTTCTCTTTTGATAGTAATACTAATATCTTTACTAATTACCCTAATTTTTAATAACCTATTAATATTAGAATACCATTACTAGTGCATGCTTAATTAATACATAATCTATAACCTTAATTATAATACTATTATAAATCTTGATAATATTAATAGTAATATCGTCACTAACTAATTACTTTTATTACTATTATCTTTAATAGCCTATTACTTTTATTTTTTTACTATTATAATACTATTAATAGAACCTTATATTGCTATTATAAATATTTTTAGTATTAACCCTAATATCCTTACTAACCTTTTTCCACCAGGAAAATGGCACGAGAAACTCACCAATATTTCCCCACGTTCGTGGATGGTAAGGGTGCTAAGCCACAACCCCAAGGACACAAGGCTTGAACTCGTGACCTCCCCCCATACCAAGAGAGTATGCACAGTTCTCACCAATTGTGCTATCTCACGTGGCTTCCTTACTAACCTATTACCATTACAACATACAATCTTTATAGTTACTATAGTACCATAACCTTAACTATGATAAAATTATTACTCCTATTACAACTATATAACCTTAATTACTATTATTACGATTATATAACTTTAATTATTATAGTACTATTACTATTATTAATTACCAATTTTTTATTATTAATAAACTATATTCTCTATTACAACCGTAATAGTTGTGTGTCTTTGTATTATTAACATTTGTTATTCTTAACACAATAACCTAATATTATACTTTAAAACCTTTATTATTCTTTCTTTTCCTTTCTTTCATGTAGTATTATTTTAATTATCTTTTAAAGCCGACACTTTTAATCTTTTTAGGGATTTCTTGTCTCTACTCCTCATTGTGTTGATTGCAAAGGTCGACATCTTCTCCTACTTGACGATTTTGTCTTGATGATGGATCCGATTAGAGATCCAAAACGTTGACCAAATCAAAATGACTACTGTGGATTTTCCAAGCAATATTAATAACTACTCCCACCACAAAAATCTTAAAACCTTAATATGTGGATAAATTATAATTGATCAAATTGAGAGAATAATAATGCAATTTCCTGAAAGTACACATCAAATGAAGTCAAAACTAGAAGCAATGTGTATATCTGATAAAGTTACCTTTGGAGGAAGGGAAAATGATGAAATTACAACTTTTCTAATGACAATAATGAATGGTAGTCCTCGTAACCATAACCAACTTGGAAGAACGAGATGGACATATAAGAGTAATAGATAAATACTTAAGGTGAGAGAGTGGAAGTTTCACAAATGAGTATAAGAAATCAACAAGAAGCAACAACCTATCTTAGAACATGATGGAAGATTTTGGATTGTCATAAGGAGGTAACTTAGATAAGAATCACCATAGGGAACATTTATGTAACGACAATGATGTGGTCTCTCTCTCTCTCTCTCTCTCTCTCTCTCTCTCTCTCTCTCGTGGCAAACTCTCTTAATGATATTGGTGAGTGGATTGAGCAACATCAATGATGATTAAGGATGATTAAGGATGATTGGTAAGGGTCATACTAATGACCTATATAATTTTAAAAAGTGTCAACATAGGAAGTTATGAACTAGAAAACTTGTAATTGCTAAGGGATGACAAGTTTTAGACTGGGAAAAAGGTTTAAAGATTTAAATATTATAGGATAAAAACTGTCTAATTTTTGGCAAAGGAAATGGACTATGTAATAGGTTGAGTCTTAGAGATTGACGAGTAGACACCTAACATGAAGAGTAGGAAGCTTGTATTCCAATTACTGGATAAGTATTGTATTAGATGAGCTAATTCTTCTATGGGTGAACAATGATAATTACCAAGTGACGAATAAATCATTAGGGCTTAACCATTCCTTCATGTATGTGGATTAAGTGCGACATAAAACTTTAATAACGATGACCTAGTCTTTACATGATATTGTATATAGCAGTCCTTGAAGGAATAAACTAGAGATGTAAAGTGACATAAGAACCTTGGGTAACGATCAAAAGATATACAAAACTAAGAGTTTAAATATCAACAAATTAAGACATCCTAGTAAGGCTAATAATAACTTAGTGATGAAATTCACCGAAGTTCACTATGTGGGAAAGAATACATGCTTAGAGATTGTGTCTCTAGATGATGGGGGCTTATTGGAAGGCTAACAATGTATTTAGATAAGGAAAATATATGAAAACTTCAGCATACTAGTGGGATGAATATTCATACCCCATAAATTTCTAGCGTTCTTGTTGTAAGAAGAAAAAATGATAATAAAAAAACAATTGATATCTAGATAATCAAGTGATATTCATAGTATTGATGATCCTTTGTACAATTAGCCCGGGCTGACAAACTTAAACAAGTAGATCCATGCGCTAGATGAATGTTTTGATATGATAATTCTTGCATTAGATGTGATAGTTGTAATTCCTTGTATATATAATCATACAAGCTAGTGGCTTGATTTCGCTGATAAATCATGATAAGAATGTCCATGATGTTTTATCACTTTGCGTGCATTATGTGTTGATATAATTATTATGTTCCCGATGTTATGCTATTTTAAGAACCTTGTGGTATTTACATATTATGTTATGTGGTTCCATTTATTATGTCGATGCAATGTTATATCTTTGATAAAGATATGTTGATGCTATTATCTTATCATAGTGTTTCATAATGCGATGGCATGTGGTTTTTATGATGACATGTTTAATGATGACATGTGTGAGCATGTGGTGATGACAATTATTATGTTGTATTCTCATGATGACATGCGAGAGTTAGCATGTGGATTCTTTTTTTTTTTTAAGATGATGATTTTATGATTATAACTAATGCATTGGTTGCATTTTGTGAGGTGGTGATTGATAAAAAATCCACTAGTGGGCCAGTTCATTTGATGATCTCATGGGAGCCCTTACCTATGAAGGATAATATCTTCAAAGTAACACCTCATGGGATGGGGACAAACTCAATCAACCCACCTTCGCCAGTGGTTCTTTTGCCTTGTATAATTCTCGATGGGAAATGGAACCATGTTGAGAAGGCCATAATGCTTGATATTGAAGTTGTGATGCCAAAGTATAGGAGAAGGGATAGAGTAGTACTTATTGGCGGTGTTGTGGGATTGAACTTCGATGCCTAGGGTTGGGTACCTTGTAGGAGTTGTGGAGGAAGTTTAGGTTAGCCTTTATAGATGCCTGGTGTATGTGTGTACCATACTGGATGCCTGCTTGGGAAGATGAGGTATCAAGCCTAGGGGATTTGGTTAGACCGACAGGCTTTAATCCTGGTTCCATAAGCTGGGAAGAAGAGCTAGAGAGTGCTCATGCTTCCTGGACATTTTTATGCGGACTTTCAATGCAGATTGTGTCACTAGGGTGGCCCTTATACTATTTACAACATATGGTGTTGTGGAAGGTACAAAGAGAAAATAAAAACCTATAAGTAACATAATTAAAATTAACTTCGGGACAAAGTTCCTTGAGGGGGGGAATATGTAATGCCCCATACTTTCAACTTAATTAATAAATAATAAACATATGGTCTTAAAATAATAAATAAATAAAAAGATGCTACAATAACTAAGAAATTAGAATAAAAGAAAAATATAAAAAAGGAAGAAAAATTACTAAAAGGGGATCAAAGAAAAGCTAAATTAAGAAAATAATAAACATGCATGATTAATTACTTAATGGCAAGTGTAACTCATGCATGGAACTTCTTGTGTGGATGGGCAAGAAGAATTCTATATAATGAAGGTGGAGAATAAATTACTTAATGACAAGTGTAACTCATACATGGAACTTCTTGTGTGGATGGGCAAGAAGAATTCTATATAATGAAGGTGGAGAATAAATTTTGATATCTTTTTCTTTGGAAATTAATGGAAAGGCTTGGAATCTGACATAGGTAGTTGATTGAGGGCTCAGAGGCTCTCAATCATGATGATTGAGACGCTGGTTGGGAGGAGAGTCACCCCCCCCCCCACTCAGTTGTGGCATGTTGGATTCAAATATTGGAGCACAACAATTTTGCATTCACAACATTGTAATTAAGTTAATTTCTGCAACTCTTAGGTAAGATTCTTATGACTCACTTCTCATGTGGATTATGCAATTAACCATTAAGCTATATTTATTTTTATTAGTTAATGATTGTAAATTGTTGTGTTTATTTATGAATTTAGATTTATTAAAATTTGAGCCATTACACATCTCTTCACTAGGTGTTGTTTATCGATATGCTATCAAAATCAAGCAAAAGTTTAAACATAAGAATAAGTGAGACTTGGGTCTACAAATCCATGAAAGAAGAAGCATGGTAAAGTGGACCCAACTAACAAAACAAAGGACATAGCAAGTATATACATCCCTAGGACAACCATTCCAAGATGCAAGCAAAGAAGGGTATTGAGAAGTTGAAAAAGGACACTGGAAAGTGATGTGAGTTCCACAAAATCCTCTATCACAACACTAATGAATATCACTAGAAGCAATCATTGTTGTCCAAGTTGAAAGCCTCAAAGTCAAACTTTGATTTAAAGCAATATAAGGGAAAGTGGATAGTCAAGATAAAACACAATGCTACTATCAAAACTGTAAAGATCCAACTAGAAGCGCTAAAGGAGCATGTGGAAGGTGAGCATCTCTTCCATTCACAAATGTGGGTGAAAGGAAATCCACTACATTTCATTGTGATAGTGGTAACTAGAAGAACATAATCTCAAACAAGGTTGTCAAGAGATAGAAGTTTCCAACAACACCACACCCTCATTCATACACCATCAATTGGCTAAGCCAGAAACAAGACATCCATGTCAGTTAGCAATGCCACCTACCCCACAACATCAAGCACTTCAAAGATTAGGTACTATGTGATGTTTCCCTACTTCAAGTTTCTGATTTTCTTTCAAGACAACCCTATATGTGGAAAAACCATGTTGTTTACAAGTCTGGCCTCATAGTGTCATTTCTACTTTGGAAGGTTAGCTCTAGAAGGTACCAAAGGTAGTTCCAACTACTGCAATTTCCTTAATCTTAGTGAAACAATGTAGGAAGGTAATCTATCAGACTAGGAGATTTATACTCTTCATGATTTGGTCGAAAGGTGAATGAAAGATCACTGCAACAACCATGGTATCTGCATGAGGTCTCTCTACACAGTAGAAGTAGGTGAACAAGATAATGGAAGAATGCAAAGATATATTTGCTTCACTTGTAGGGGTGCCTTTGCATTGTCGATTCAAGCATTCAATTGATTTAATACCAAGTTTTCCTTTACCTCATGGCCTAATATATAGATGCTCTCTTTTGTAGAATGAGGAAATCAAATGTCAGATTCAAGCACTCATCTAAAAGGGCCACATTTGATCGAGGTCCTCACCTTGTAGGAGCCATATTATGTTGGTGCAGAAGAAGGATGGGATATAGAAACTTCATATTGATTACGAAGATCTAAATAAAATCATAGTCAAGAAATGATATCCAATCCCTTGGATTGACAATATTCTTAATCAACTCAAGGGTGCCAAGTGTTTTAGCAAGATTGATCCAAAGTCGGGCTACTACTAGGTACTAATTGAGTAAGATAATGTATAGAAGATCACCTTCAAGTCTAAATAAGGCCTTTTTGAGCGGTTAGTCATGCCTTTTGGCTTGAATAATGCTCCAACCATGTTCACGCGAATAATGAATGAAATATTGTGGTCATTCAAAAATTATTTGGTGGTCATATATTTGGACTACATCCTCATCTTCAACAAAACTTGGGTCAAAAATTTGCAGCACATGTTGTATATCTTGAGCACCCTACAATGACACAAGTTGTATACTAATTTGGAGAGATACTCACTCATCATGCGAAGAATTTTGTATCTAGGATAGATCATGGATGAACATGGTGTTCATGTGGATCCAACGAAGATCCATGTCATTTGTGATTGGCCATACTAGACAACTCTAACAAAGTTTTGTAGTTTCTTGGGCCTTGCCAAATTCTATCACAAGTTCATGTCGGGGTTATCTCATATTTCTTGGCCCATGATCCAAGTGACCAATGGTGGGGCCAAATCCAAGTTTATTTGGGTCGAGTCACAACAAAAAGCATTCAAGGATATGAAACATCACCTTTGATTGGAATTAATACTCACTTTACAAAACACGTTACAACCTTTTGAGATTGAGACAAATGCTTTACAATATGTTGCCAGCACAATCCTCACTTAGTATGGAAATCTAGTGGCCTATTAGAACGCGACACTCTCAGATGTGAGAAAGTGGAAAAATATAAAAAATGCGACAATCCAAAGAACAACCTAGTGGCTAGATTAACCAAGAATTGGTACAACTTTTAAAAGAAAAACAAAGTTTAATGAGGACTAAATAAAATAAAACGAAAATTAAGTACTCATAATCTAATTGGAGTTCGGCTTTGCGGTTTTCTTGTCCATTGAGTGTGCACATATGGATGCAGGATTTTAAGCCTAGGAGCTAGAGCCACATGCTCTCTCCCTCTCCCTGACCCTCTTTCTGACCTCCACTCCCTTTTTCTCATCTTCCCATTTTTCCGAGCCCTTTTCTCAGTTCCCCACTTCCCCTTTTGCGTCTAGTAGAGGAAAGATAACATCGAACGATAGAGGGCAGTAGATGGATAATGCTAGTGGTTGGCAGGAGGTTGATATATTCAACTACATGATGGACCCTTAGGAGGGAGATGATATCTGGGCATTGCCAGCTGACAGTCATGCAAGCTTAAGCTTACTCGCGATTTCTTCGAACTTTGACAAGGTGACGGGTTTGTTTGGTGATGTCGGGCGATCTACAGGGTAAGGCACTTATTTTTCTGCTGGGTCCGTAAGTCAAAATCTTCCATAAGAAGCAGGGAGGGAAACTATTTCTCCTAGTTTTTGTGAAAATTCCATGCCATTTGGAGAAGGTTTGCTCCATTCTTACCCACTTTTGATGTGGGTAGACTCTATCCCAGCAAGTGATCTTTGGAACTTAGGGAAACCTAGGTAAAGGGAAGCATTTTTTCCAAAGCTCGAAGGTAGCCATGAACCAACGCTATTGGAGGATTATCCTTTAGCGGAACTCCCGTCTCTCAGAATTCCCAAAACCCTAGTTTCACAATCTTAGAGTGCTTCAGACCCTTTTCTGGCCACTGAATTTACATGCTCTCTCTTGGTTCACACACATTCCTCTGTTCAATATGATGTTAGAAGGGTCTTAGGAAGCTACCCTCAGACAACAGATTTTCCCCTCTCCACAAGCCATCCGGTTGCCCAAGGATTCTCAAATAGCCCTAAAAATAAGAAGACCAAAACACTCAATCCTAAGAGGAACCAATCTAGGTTGGTTCTAGGAGAAGATGTTGAAATGGCCCATGTGATGGATTTCTGATGCAGGAGCATCCCTCCATCTTAGCACGCATTAGCTAATTAACATGCGTGGTGCACATTCAAGGAAGGAGAGGCGTCGTCCTCTCATTTTTCCTCAAGAATCCAAGGCGTGATCAAGGAATTAATTGAAGACAAGCTGGAAGAGCCAAATCGTGCTTTTACACAAGCTGGAGATAAGGTCGCCATTAAAAGGCCGACGACAGAAGAGATCTACATCCAATTTGGAGCAGATTTCCATCATTGTAATTTGCCCTTTCGATAGGCATTTTGAATGGTGATTTGACACCATTACTTTAGCTTGCGAGGGAATCTCATAGAGCCCCTCTTGTATAAATATTTGTATTGTAAGAAAAGTAGAGGTTGGTCGGGTTGGATAAGTCATGTTGTAAGGAGAGAAATGCAGAGAGCTGAGACTTAGCTGCAGCGCAGACTCTACTATTGTAATTTGACGTTCTACCATTTATAGAGAATGACATTTTTTCCTATTTTATCTTTCTGTTCAATGGGTGGTGTGTTATGAATGTCTTTTACATGCATTTGAATTGTAGATGAATGTTAGAAATCGTCTGCAGGGATAGGGATTTTTTTTCTAACTGTGAGTGTGTTGAGTGAAGTTTGGTTCTCTAGAATAAGTGCAAGGAGTGTGCAACAGAGAGAGGAAACTCTATGAGCCAATGCAAGGGGTGCGTGTCTGAACTCAGTGGAGTCAGAAGAGAAGCTGCTAGGAGGGTACACCAGATTAATTTAAAGACTCAGGGAGAAATTGCAAGGCAGTTAAGTACCTTGGAAATATAGACTGTGTAGGGAGAAGCACAGTTCAAAGTTACTGAACACTTTGAAACACTCTGCCAGGAGGGCATCGAGATAGTGTGAGCATGCACAAAAACAAAATGGTTGAAGGTGTTGGAGAATCACAGAATTGTTGAACATTCTGGTGAAGGAAGGCTTTGCAAGAAGTGCACCGACAAAGGAAAGGAGATGCCTTAAACCTTTCCATAAGGCTAAGGGAGAAGCCATCGAAGAACTGAGCCAAGTGCAAGGAGTGCACCTAAGGTGTTGTAAGTTCACCTTACAAGCTCAGGAAGAAGGGAGAGAAGCTTTTAGGAGGGCACGAGAAACTCGCAGAGGAAACGAGAACCTTGAAGGTTTTCAAGTAGAGCAAAGTCACAGGAGAGTTGCACAGATTTATCCAAGGACAGCATAAGGTATTTCAAGAACAATCCAAGCCTTGAAAGGTGAATTTGCGCTAAGTGTGCAAAGGATTTGAGGACTTGCCAAAGTCTCGAAGGTGGAGAAATCATCCATCATCGAGGAAAAGACAGGTGGCATAAAATCGAGAAGTTCGGGAACAAGAACTTCAGAAGGTTTGCCGAGAGAAAACAGAGATCTTCGTGAAGTTGCAAAGAGCGGTTTCATTCTGGACCATTGGATCCAGAGGACACATGGTAGAGATCCACGAAGTTTGGGAAAGTCTAGGAGGTAATACCTAAGAGGAGGACTTGCAAAGTACGAACTCGTGAAGTCGATCATAGTCATTGATAGCCAGAGAAGCATGGACCATAGATCTGGTCCCGGAGAATTCTCTAATTCGAAAATTGAGAAAGGGAGGAGGAAAGAGCTCGCGAAGGGAGTTGGTGCATAGACATAGCCCATGGTCACATCAAGGGAGGAGATTAGCATTGAGAGATAGCGCCTGTTGGCGTAAGAGTTAAAATTGAAAGGAGAGGGTTCGCATGTGTCCCATAGTGGGTGTTGAGGAAGCAAAAGGGCCCGTGTCAAGTTAAATCTGTTCCATTAGGAGCTCGGTGAACCAATTGGTTCGATGACTTGAACGATCCTAGACCGGAAGGTCGCATCAAATCCGAAGGATTTGGAGGGGAGGTTGACACCAAGTGGTATAAGAGCTCGTTTTTTCTACAGATCGTAGACAAGGGAGATATCAGAGCTTGATTTATCCTGTCGACAGTAGGTGAAGAAGGAGACGAAGGAGTGGATGCATAATTGATTTCTGTGAGCCGGGGAGACAGGGTGCGATGCTCTATTGGAGCTGTTGCAAGGCATGCAACAGATGATAAACAACCGTGTGGGCTGTAGACAAAGCAAGATATCCATTGAAGCTCACGAGCAGGGCCAAGGATAAGTCCATTCGCAGAGGAGAAAGGCAGAGATGGACAAGGAGCTCAGTGAAATCCAAGCACAGAGGGAGAAGCTTGCATTTAAGATGTAGCATGAGTCAAAGGTACAATGGAGGTATGAATGGTCTTTGAAGAGAACAACTAAATGGATTTTTCAAAAGTTGTTGACCAGAAGGTGACGGCATGTGTTAAAAAGGTGGCTGAGGAATGCTGAAAACCTAAGTCATAAGGGAAAGAGATCTGGAATGAGTCTCGTAGGTTGCCAGGTGAGCAATGAGAAGGGATTGGGGGATCTCATAACCTGCCAGGTGGGAATAGGAGACATCCCAAATTTTCAGGTGGGAAATGGAGAAGATATGAGCTCAGTTGAGAGTTCATTGACAGATGAAGAGGAGGCAAGAGAGAGATCTCACTCAGATGGATATTCGTGCATAACTATGAGCCACGTGAATGAAGATGATGAGAAGATACAAACTTCCTTCATAGAGAAGGAGGATTAGAGGAGCATTATGATACTTGGAGGAGTTGAGATATTCCTACCAAGCGACTGAGGGGAGGCTAGCACAGATGTTGCAGATGCGACAGAAAGACAACCAATAAAGTCTGTCATGGAGGAAACAAAATAGATACTGATCTTTGTCCCAACAGAAGGAGAAATCCCAGTTGAGTTATTCACTTAGTGGGAATTGGAGTTAAAGGCACTAGAGGATTGGTTGGGCAATCCAGAACCAGAAGGTGGCTGCCAAGAAATAGCCATGCCGAAGGGGATACACCAACATGAGTCACAGCTGGAGGAGGCTGGAATGGGAACAGTCGAAGGATTGGCCGGAGCGAATATGTCAGGAGAAGCGGTAGCTGAGTAATAGTTCAGTGATGAGGATCCTGCAGGAGTGAAGACTGCAACAAAGTGGCAAGCTAAGGCCACAAAGGAAGAAGATGTCTTGGGAAGTTAGCGTGATTTGCCCATTGACAAGGAGGGAGTGTAGCAAGCTAGTCTGCAAGAAAAGAACCAGCCGATGGAGTAGTTGGAAGAGGTGATTGAGGAGATAAGGAAGATGATGTCATAGTCAGCAGAGGAATTGGTCAGCAAGACGAAGCTGGACGAAAGGAAACCTACACGAGCAACAAGGAAGATGCAGGAGCAGAAGCAACAAAGCAGAGGAGTCAAGAGACAACTCCAAGAGAAAGTTTGGGATCCAGGTGGATTTCAACCACGTTGGAAAGCTCATGTGTTATAACCCTAAATTTCACCTAACATGCATACTTGACATCAAGCCATCTAACTTGCTATCTTTACCAAATCCATTATTGAACAATTGTTCTAAAAACCATCATTTTGAAAAGATTTCTTGTGTTTCCTTTAATAGGTTTTTTAGACAAGTTGATGAGTCTGCTTGGATATGCCTGTTTGTTATTGTCAGTGACTCCCTTAGATTTGTGATTGGGACATAAGTCATTTCTTGGTCCTGTCTTGTCGGTATTTTCCCTTTTTTTCTTTAGAAGAAAATAAATTCATTTTCAAATTTCTTGTTTTGAAGCATAAAACAATAAAAAAAAATCTTTCATTACTTTGTTGGGTAAAGTAGTTTATGTTAGTTGCTTTGTTTACCAAGGAAAAAGAAAGTTTTCTTAAGTTCTTTACTTGAATGCTTAGGAAATTAAGTATCTTGTAGTCGAACAAAATCTTGTTTTGAGTTTTTTCTTTTCAAAGATCTGAGAAAAGTAGTTACGAAAAGTTTGGTGAAAGAGTTTCAATTGGCAAATCTTTATTTGTGAAGAAAGAAGTACTTTTGTTTCCAAGTATCATCTTATGCTCTTCTCTTTCGTCTCTTAAAGAACATCACTGGTTTCACTTTCGTTCCTTTTGACTTAAGACAACCACTAAAATTAATGCCTAATTAAAAGTTATTAGACTTTGTGTTTGAAGGGTTCATCAATTTAGTCTAAGCTAGAGCCTTGATTTAGGATTGGAGAGGAAACTCTTCAAGGCTACAAAAACAAACATAAGAGTCTGAGCTAGGGAGTGCTTGAAATTCTAGTAACCGTGAAAGTTATCTGAGACCCCCCTCTAACACAAGGGCTAAACACGAGGTCATGTACGGAAAAGTATCGGAGATAACCCCTCAAAAGCCGGACCAAGCGTAGTGGGGACCGCATATAGAGGGCTTATCTTGGGATTCCATTGATCGCATTTGCCACAGAGCTTCGTGGGTCTCGAATCCATTCGAGGTCCTCAGTCATCTTCTGGAACAATTGCTTTCGATACCCTTGATAGATTTTGGGCTTGATACCATACTCATTGCGGTCCACCTGGCTGTCGACTGTACCCGCCCGGTGACTGTTCGCGCATTGGCAACCTAGTTGCCTTTATCTTAGTGACTTACATAGGTGACTGCAGGGGTAAACCGCAGTACCTAGGGCAGACATCCGGCCATGCTTTGCAGAGTATACTTGGAGGGTGCTTCCGTATTCGAGTTGCACTTGCATCAGTAATTTGCTCGAGCGTTGGCTGTTGTAACTGTTCTTCCAACTAGCTAGTGATCTATGATTTGATTGTCTTACCTCATAGGAACTTTTTCTAGTGTGTGTTGGTTTAAAAAAAAATGATTATAGAAATCCCTAGTGTGTCATTGATCTTCTCTCACAGTGCAAGATTAGGAGCTTTTCCGATCGCGAAGGCTTTTGGGCCTGACACCGGCTGATCTCGAGCCACCCCTTCCACCTCTAAGGTGAAAACTAGACCAGCAAGGGTCTTTTGAGGTGACCGTGTTACATGAAACCATGCCCGACTCATCTCCGAGAGGAGAACATTCGATTATGGAGGAACCAATCATTTCTGAACTCAGAGCGCAAGCTCTTGGTCTATATAACCCTCCAATCACTGATCTATCGGTGCCCATCATTGTACAGGTTCAACCTTACGAGCGTCAGGTAGTGTCACAAGAAGTTATGGAAACAAATGCTGCTACTTCTTCAAGGAATACTCATATTTCCTCTACGACTGTCACTATAGGGGGTTTTCCACCTCCTAAACAACCGTCGCTGGTCCGGACCACTATGGTCTTGACTGCCTCTACCTTGGGCAATGGTTTGATTTCGTCTATGGCAGCGATCACTGCTCCGTTCACCTAGAGTGCGACAGGTCCTCCGTTCTCATACGGGATGCCTGGATTTGGTACAAGCACTGTCCTTTCCCACTCCACTCTACAGACATTAGGTCTCGGGGCAGGGAGCTCCAACACTCCTCTGCAAGGATCCATGGGAGGAACTTCAGTTCCATATAACACTTTCCCTTACGGAGGGGGTCATATACCTCCTTCGTCCCCTTCGCTGGCGGTGCCCACCAGCACTCCGCCAGGACGAATGTAAACTATAGTTTGTTTGGAGTAGGTAGTCAAGGACTTCCTACTTATAACATGCTAGTAGGTTCGACATTGTTCTCTTTGTTCGACGCATTTGGTAACAACATTTTCACGTAAGTTTCCATCTTGGCCGGGGGCAACCCCGGTTATGGACAACAACATCCTATACAGGGTACTATTCCTGCACAGGGGGCTAACTTAGGAATTCATTCCTCACAAGGACCTTGGAATCCGTGGTAGGGATTTGTTCCCTTGTTAGGGATGCCGACCAGAGGCAACCCCTTCCATAGCCAATGGAACCCTAGGTAAGGCTCCGCACCTATGCCTGTCGGATCGGCAGGGGGAAACCCTTCCCAAAATCCTTGGAATGTGACGCAAACCCAGCCCTTTACATCCTATTACGGGAGTCAGCCGATGACGTCTCAACAAGCGCAAAATTCGTATGCTAGTCACGACCATGGTTACTACCAGAACCTTGGCCAACAACCTAACTTTTCTTGGCAATCTGGTGCCAGCCAAACTCCAGGTTCCTTTTTCCCTAGTTACAATCAACAAACCAAATTACCATTTATGGCAACTCTCCACTTGCCAGACTTGACAAGGTTATTAAATGACCCCATCTATCACGATCCGCGTTGGCCCCCTATGCCGACCAAGTTGCCTTCGGACATCCCAAAGTTCGAGGCCAAGCGTAACGAAGATCCATGCGATCATGTGACTACCTTTCGTTTATGGTGCTCGCCCAATTCTCTGAGAGACGAATCCATCTAGTTGTGTTTATTTCAATGCACTCCCATCAGGAGTGCGGAGAAATGGTACATCGAGCTCAACCGCTCAAGATACTTTTCCTTTGGTGAATTGGCAATGCATTTCTTAAACCATTTCCAATTACCTGTGAGATACGATGCTGGCACCAAATTGCTGACCAACTTTGAGCAGACAAAAGCATACCATATCTCAGATCACATCTGAGAATGGAGACGCCAGAAGAGTTTGATAAAAGTGTCAGTCCCACCAACATTCCTACTAGAGTGGTTCCTTAAGTCTTTGGTACCTCAGTTATCTAAAGATGTCGCAACCTTGGGGGTCTTTTTAGAGGAAGAAACGATAATGAGAGCCCAACAACTAGAATTGATTTACTCTCAGTATGGTTTACTTTACGAAGTTTTACCAGATGCACCACGGTCGATACTTGACAAGACCAGATAGAGATCTGGACCACATGCCGAAGGCATTGTAGGTTTAGTGAAAACGAAGCCCACTGATCAGCTGTCGAATCAATTGCAACAATTGGCAATACAACAGACAACGTCTATCCAGACCACTGGTTTGGCTGCTCCCCCTACTCAAACGTCGGATGTACACAATGTGAAATCGAAAAACCCAAAGGCCACCTAGCAGCCCAACGGAAAGAAGAAACAACGAAAGAAGGGTAAGGGGGATAAGAAACCTACCAATAATGCTGGTAAGGGAAACACTGAAAATAAAAAGTCGAAGTATCCTTGTAATCTTTGCAAGGAAGACCATCTGAATCACCAGTTCCCTCAGCTTGCGGAGGCCTAGAATTTATTGACACAGCAACCGCCTGCTGTGTTAACAAATCCATTTCCGCATGGGCAAAATTTAGCTCAAGCCTCTTCAAGCGCATACGGGGTCGGCCAGGTACCCCCTCCGTCTTCGAGTAATCCTTCATCTGCGAATGTGTACATGATGAAAGGTAACGTTGACATAACGACTAGGACACGTGACTACGGAATGCCAAACACCTATGAGAAGGGTAAAGATGCCGAAAACCCATCTCTTCCTCTCCAGATTGAGAAGACGTTGGGCGAAACAATAACATGCATCCCCAAAGGTGTGTTCAAGAAATCTTCTCACAACCCAAACGCAAGGTTTGCCCATAACTACTCTGTGGTGGAGGATTTGTCACAAACCCCTTGTGCGATGTCAGCTTTGGAAGTCCTCTAGAGATGCCCTTCCCAGAGAAAGGCTCTGTTAGCTGCCTTAGGATCCATTGAGACTTGTAATATAGGAATGATTATGCTTGATACGACTGACTTAAAACCTCGTCCTCCTTACCACGTAGCATTTCAGATAGTAGTGGCTTACACCACGAAAATTTTTACTCGGAACATTTTCTGCACGATGGTTGATGAGGGCGCCTCAACATGCATGATGTCTTTGGCATGTTGGATGGCCATCGACCAACCCATTTTGTCTCTGTCACCTACCCTTCTTACCACTTTCGACGGTCGTTTGTTCCGACCACATGGAATCATCCCCTCTTTTCCCGCGCAGTTAGGAGGGAAGACCGTATGCGTCAAAGTTGAAGTGGTTGATGTGTCTCTTGACTACAATATCTTGTTAGGAAGGAGTTGGACCTACGCTATGAAAGCAATGGTCACGACAGTTTTCTGGGTCTTGTTGTTTCCACACGAGGGCTGGATCATGACCATTGATCCGTTATCCTTCTCTCGTCCTGACCCTTCATCGGGGGTATCCACGGTCCCGATGATTGATAACCCTCATCCTGACATCGTCAACGTAGGGGTTGGTTTGTGCCAACCTTTGATGGGTACTTTCAATTACCCACCTCCGACCGACAATGTCCATTATATGTCAGTTGTCTTTGACCAACCTAGGGCCGAAATCTTTCAAATATCGTCGTTTCACATGACTTACTTTAACAAACCATGGAATCTTCCTTCCCCATCAACCACGATGGAAGGGACAGGTCACCATGGCATGGCCATGCCTTTTTCTGCGATAGAAGTGGCGTACTCTATAGTTCAACAAGCTTCCGCTGACCCTGATCCGACTCTTGCACATGAGTTAGATCCGGTTCTCGAGCCTATATGGGCTTAAGGTTCCCTCACTGATACTGATTCTTTAGACTTAGTCCTTCTCTCAGATGAGGCGATTATTGAGGCAATGACTAGTCTGGACAGACCCTGGGATGATCTTCATCAGCGATCTTACTTCCTCCCAGAGTTAAGAAGAATTGAAGCAGGTGAATTCAATCTGACTATGACTGGAGATAAATCTTGTCCTATCAATCCTTTGGCTACGCATGTTGTTTATGCTAAAGGAAATATGGCAAACATTGCTCAAACGATACCTATTGATATCTACAGAATCCATGGCATCGTGGAGAATATCTTTGTTGGAGAGGACTGCTCCCCCGAGGAGATTCAAATCTACACAGATTTATTTAAGGAATTCCGCGACATGTTTGCGTGGTCTTATGAGGAAATGCCAGGCATAGATCCAAAAATTGTCGAACACAAAATCACGACATATCCTGATGCTAAGCCGGTTTGGCAGAAGCTTCATCCAGTCAATCCCAGGAAAACAACAGCTATTAAGGCTGTTCATGCTGTCCAGCAGTTCCATCACTACATCTTGTTTCGCAAGACCATCGTCATTGATGTTGTGAATCCGTTTCAATACGCGTTGACACGACGTGTAATTGGTGGAAAGATCAGTAGATGGATAGTTATCCTCCAGGAATTCGACTTGGATTTTGTTTCAGCGAAATCCAAAAAGTCGTTGGTCTTTGCGGAACTCATTTCAGAACTTCCGATCGAATCAGGTAATGTTATACCTGAAGAGTTGCCTATCAAAGGAGACATGTTTCTGATCGCATCTTCAGACCCTTGGTACAGAGAGATACTAGTCTATCTCCAGACTTTGAAGTGCCCTACCTCTGCTTCTCGTGATGAGCGTAGCCATATACGCCATCAGGCCAAAAACTATCTCATACTCGAGGACACTTTGTATCGTCGAGGTGTAGATTGCATCCTTAGCCAGTGTCTCACCCATGAAGAAGCGAAAATCATGCTTAACGATTTCCACGCTGGAGCATGTTGTGGTCATTTGTCTGAATTGGCAACAACCCAAAAGATTCTACAAGCCGGTTACTTTTGGCTGACATTAATCAAAGATTGTGTTGAATCGGTTAAGAAATGCCACCCGTGTCAGATCTTCTCTTGGAAAATGAGGGCACACCCCGCTCCCATGTTTCCTGTCATCACAGTTGGTCCCTTCACAAAGTGGGGGATTGATTACGCTACATGCAACCCTCCTTCTGCAAGGGGGCACCGTTATATCATCATAGTAGTAGACTACTTCACAAAGTGGGTCGAAGCTATGCTAACATTTAAAGATGATGGCGAGACTGTAGCTCTCTTTTTGTTTAACCAAATAATAGCAAGGTTCGACATCCCGAGAGAGATTGTCACTGACCATGGTAGTCACTTTCAGAACAAAATGATATCCGAGTTAACATCAAATCTTGGGTTGAGGCAAGAACATTCATCACCCTACTACCCACAAGCGAATGGTCAGGTGAAAGCTGTGAATAAATCCTTGAAGACTATTTTACAGCGAACGATTAATTCGTCCATGTCAAATTGGCATTTGATGTTGTACTCGACATTATGGGCCTTGTTGGGTCGCCAAAGTACCATCTTTTTACCAACTTTTCACTTCACTTTCAATTCACTTTCACTTCACTTTTAACCATATTTCGCTTTCTCATACCCTTACATTAAACCATTTTCATGATTACATGGGTTTTAGACATATTATTTTCCAATGCATCTATTTTAGCGTTTTTGAGTGAATTTATGATTAAATATTGGAAAAATGACATGTTTACACTTATATATGAAAGTGGGATGAGTTTCATGATGTTTACAGGTGTATTTAAAGACTCCAACCAAGTCAAACTTGACCATCAAGCCGCAAACTCGAATTTCCTCTTCAACCCTTTGAAGATTTGATTTGGAGATCGACTTAAGTATCTTGGATGGAGATTAATCATGAAAGAGAGATTTGTGAGAGGATTTGTAGAGATATCACTTGATAGGTGTGAGCACATGGTTGTAACCAAATGAGACATTTGTGGATATAAGTTATCTTAATTTTTGTATAAATAGGATTGCCTCCTCCATTTCAAGAGGAGGACTCTTAGAGCATTGTATCCAACTTATGATGAAATAAGAATCAAGCTTTCTTTTCACATCAATTTCCATTCTCTAGTTTAGATTTAGAATGCTTTAGTTTATGTGTTACTTTGTTCTTAGGAGAATTGAGCTCACTCCAAATAGATCATAGTAGCATTTTCTTCTTACTTTGAATAGGTTTA
>JASDQU010737602.1:100260-135144 GCA_032191745.1 Picea mariana | reverse complement strand
TTTCATGTCTAGGTCTTACCATGTATAGGAGTGTGAGGGAGAGAGAGGAAGATAGATGGGGAGGGTAGAGAGGGAGAGGGAGTGTGTGAGTTAGAGGAAGGAGGAGTATATGTAGGAGAGGGAGGATAGAGATAGAGATGGAGGGAAATGGTTTTTTAGGAGCATGCATGCATTCGTGAAGCATGTGTGTGCTTGTTTAAATTCATTTTTTTTGGGTGGGATTGACAAGGTGTATGTTGACTTGGTTGTCTCATATTTAGGTTTGGTATGACAAATCTAATGGTTGAGTATGCAAATTCATAAAAACCTCCATTTTTTTGAATACCCCTCTATATCTTTCTCTTTGACGATACTTTTATAAAGGCTAAAAAATTCATTTGTTGACGAAATTATAGACATAGATCGAGTCACCTATGAATATTTAAAATACACAATTTAATTTTTTTTTATTATTGTTTACTATGTTTAATCTATTTTAGTATTTTTTTGGAAAAATAAGATACCACTTTTAGAAAAAAACAAATTTGACCTAGTTATTCACAATGTGTATGAATAAAAGTCATATATATAAAAAAGATAATTCAATTTTCTATGTTTCATCTTCTTACACAATATTCAAATTCATTGTGAAAGTACCTTGAATAATCCCTCAAAGTTAATAGATTGTTGTTTTTCTAGGTTTGCATTGCCACTAACGTGTCATGAGAAACCATCATTAGCTTGCACTCACCCTTCAACCTTGCAACGATTTCCATGTTTATGTTTTTCAATTGTGGCTTGGGGTTCGATGTGCCTTCCTCTAGTGATGCTGCAATTGGGTTTTCTCGAGGTTCCATATCAATTAAGTGTGATAGAATTTAATAAGGGAAACTTAGATTCAAGGTTATTATTTAAACATTTAAACAAATTATGAATTTAAAAAAATTGAATCAATATTCATATATGGAATCAATTGAAGGTCTTGTTAGCAGAGTGAGGGAAGTACTTTGTCAAGCTCTCATTTTTTTCTTTTCCCAAGTTTTCTCAATTTCAGTAAAAAAAGGTGCAATGCGTTCCATTGGTTAAATAGACCAGACATGGGCATTTTATAAAATTTCCCCATAAGAATGTACACACATTCTTAGAGCACATGCATGTTCTTGACACACACATAATGCTAGGATGGCCCATGTCCCCTATCATTTTTTGACACACACACACTTATATATATCAACAAGTTAGAGGGTTTCTTGAAAGAAGTAAGATGTGCATTTTTGAAGAAGAGTCACTCATCATCCTTCTTCTTTATGCTAGCTGCATTTTCTCATTGTGAAGAATTTTCGATAAAAAAAAAAATTCATATGAGTATCACTTTTAATGTTATTAAAAAAAATCATGATAATTAAATCCAAGAAGATTACCTATGCTAATTTAATGTATAACCATAAAAATTTAAAAAAAAAAATATTATAAGTACAAAGTGCAAAACATATAAACTTAAAAATAATTACAAAAATTAATAAAAGTTTAGTTATGTATAAGAAAACCTAAAATTTAAATAATGTTATTAAGGAACAAATTTATTGAAATAAATTGATGAGAAATAGCGCCTATCCAACATTACAATTACTCTTACACTACAATTTGAAAAAAGCACCTTGATTTGAATATTTTGAAAGTGATTTTATTATAAACTCAACTAAAATTATAACGAAAATTGTAATGATAAGTACAAAGTGAAAAACATATAATCTTAAAAATAGTTACAAATTAATAAGAATACCTAAAATTTAAATAATGTTCTCAAGGAACGAAATTATTGAAATAAATTGATGAGAGGTAGTGTCTATCCAACATTACTTTGACCCTACAGTTCAGTGATTGGACCAAGCACACAATTTCATTAGAGTAAATGTGCAAGCAAATCCCTTCAATAAAGGCAATATTGGGATACCCGCTGTTTTTTTCTTCTCCCTCTTTGCTGTTACATTCTTATGTTCCTGTTCTAGACTATTACAATGATTAACATGCCATGCCCATCTCTTTGGGGTTACATTCTTCTGTTCTTTTTCATTTACTAGACGATTACAATGCTTAACTCACCACGCCCATCCAATGTCTTGAAGGGAAGGTATCATATGATGGTGACATAAATTTTTATATTCAGCTTTATCCCCGCCAGTATTACTCACATCCACGGCATACAATGAAGGCGCTACTTAAAAAATCTTCGCTTCGAAGCCCAATATCGTTCCCTCCATATTCATCGTCCACTCTCTCCTTTTAAAACTAAATCCATTGGCCGTAGCAATCTCTTGAAAATTGGATATAATGGCAGAAACCGGTTGCTTCGACATGAATCACAACAACCCTTTTGAATCCTCAAATAGAAGAGAGATCTATGTCAGTTAGTAATCATTTCACAGCCTAAATAACGACACATTGGTGGTTGTCTTGACCCTTCAAGAATCGAGGATCAAGCACGGTTTTACTCCCTTGCCGTAAATAGTTCAATTGGTGGCCGCCTTAACCTTTGAAGGCCATGATATTCCATCACTGTTTTAATTAATTTTTTCTAAGATCGAAGGGGAAATTTTTGTTCTCAGGAAATTTATGTTAGTGTATATATAATACCTGAAACAGATTGTAAAGATATATCTTGAAAGCACTTTGAATGAAATATTTTTTTTTTTTTATTCGGAGGTGTTCTCTCCATTGAAACTGTATTTTATTTATTGAGCTCGTAAACTTGTATTCATATCTTAGCCTTAAGAATTTCTCACATCGTTATTTGTTGGAGTGCGCGGATTTATTTGTTGGAGTGCATGGAGTTATTTGTTGTAGCACGCGGAGTTGGAGCGCGCAAATTTTCGCGATTCAGGAATAGTTGTTTTATTTTCCTTTTTGTCGGGTGCTTGTAAACGTTGATACCGGAACTCTGATCTACCTCCATTTTTTTTACATTTGATATCAAAGCTCAGTTCGGTGCATATAGTTCCCATTGGTGCCTAATTTTAGCCCCTTGTTTTCTTACGTGAATGTTTATTTGATTCGTTTCAAATTTTTTAAAATGGCTGCATTGGTAGTAGTTCTTCTCAGGTTCAGGTTCGTGTCGTGAGCGATAAGTCATATGACTCTTGTTATATTCGAATGAGGATGATTTTGCATTCTCAGAATTTATGGACCTATGTTATTGATGGTTATGGTGAGCCAGATGATGCAGTAGTAGAACTGGCTCTCTCTAATGCTGACCATGTTTTGCTGAAGGAAAAAAGGAAAAAAGATAATAAGGCTCTTGGATTAATCCAGCAAGGATTAATTGAATCCATTTTTATGAGGATTTCTAGTGTTGCATCTTCGAAAATGGCTTGGGATATCCTTGAAACCTATTATCAAGGTGTGTTCAAGGTGAAGACAGTTAAGTTGCAGAACTTAAGAAGAGACTTCGAAAATTTGAAGATGGAGGATAATGAAACTATTGATACTTTCATGACTCAAGTGATGAGTGTTGTGAACCAGCTTAGGCAGTATGGAGATGATGTTGAGAATAAGAGATTTATTGAGAATGTACTGAGAAGTTTACCCAAGAAGTTTAAACTTGTAGACCCATAGCGGAATTTAAATATTTAAATCAAATGCAAATTGATGAGTTAATTGGTTCTCTTATTGCTCATGAATCTAGGATATCTAGATATGAAAAAGGATCAATGGAGCATGCTTTCAAATCCCAACTACATGTTACTAGAGGCAGAGGTAGAGGAAGGTCTTATAATGATGGAAGAGGAGGTTGATTTTCTGGTCGAAGGTACAATAGAACTGAATCAGTGTTTGAGGAGAAGTCCCAACAAAATATTCCTAATTTAAGAGGGAGCAACAACAAACCCTTGGAGCAAGAAAATCAGAGGTATGATAAATATAAAGTACAATGTTATTATTGAAAGAAGTTTGGTTATTTTGTTAACAAATGTTGGAAGAAGCAGACAGATGTTGGAAATGAGTCTATACATATCACAAATGAGTCTGAGGATGATCAAAATCTTGTGTTCTTGAATTGTAATGTCACTTAGGAAAGTGATAATGATATTTTGTTTTTGGTTAGTGGTTGTAGTAACCACATGACTCGTAATAAGGATTTATTTTCTTATATTGATACTAGTATTCAGTCTGAAGTAAAACTGGGAAATGACTATAAGGTTACAATTAATGGTAAATGTGTAGTTGTAGTTTACAATAAGAATAATCAGAGAAGAAATATTGACAATGTTTATTTTGTGCCTGGTTTAAAATGCAATCTTATTAATGTTGGACAACTGATGGAAAAAAAGTACAGAGTGTTTTTCAAGAACAATGTATGTACAATCTATGATGAATTACCCAACAAACAATTGATTTCAAGAGTAGAGATGACCAAGAATAGAATGTTTCCACTTGTTATGAGAAATGATTTAAGTGGTTCCTTGAATGCTTATAAAGCTAGAAGTTTAGATGAATCTTGGTTATGGGATTTGAGATATGGTCATTTACATTTTGGTGTCTTAGATCTGTTACAGAAGAAGTAGATGGTAAAGGGGTTTCCCTATATTCAACAACCTGCAAGCTCTTGTGAGAGTTGTATACTTGGGAAGCATCACAGAGAGAAATTTGTTTCAGGTGTTTCCTAAAGAGAAAAAGATCCATTGGAAATTGTCCACACAGATTTGTGTGGACCTATGAAAACGCCTTCTTTGAATGGTAGTGTTTATTTTATGACTTTTATTGATGATTTCAGTAGGAAGACTTGGTTGTATTTATTGAAGCTGAAATCTGAAGCTTTTGAAGTTTTCAAGAGGTTTAAGTCTATGGTTGAGAATGAAAGTGGTTGAACCATTAAGATCCTGAGGTCTAACAAAGGAGGTCAATATAAACTAAATGAATTCATTGAATTTTGTGTTTTTCATTGAATTAAAAGCCAGTTTATGGCTTGATATACTCCACAACAGAATGGAGTGGTTGAAAGGAAGAATTAGACCATCATCAATATGGCTCGAAGCATGTTGAAAGAGAAGCATCCTTCAAATGAATATTGGGGAGATGTAGTTGTTTGCTCTGTCTATATATTGAATAGAAGTCTGACCAAGAGTGTGAGGAATCGCGTACCTCAGGAAGTTTGGGACGATAAGCCTTGCAATGTTTCTTATTTCAGAATTTTTGGATGTGTAGTAGATTCGCATGTACCTGAAGAAATGAGGAGAAAGTTGGATGAAAGAAGCGAGAGATGTATCTCTGTTGGATACAGTGAAGAGTCTAGGGCATATAAACTCTAGAATCCCATCACCAAGAAGTATTGAATCGACAAAGACATTGAATTTAAGGAAGAGGAAGCATGGGATGTAAGTATTGATAAATCTATTTCAAAGGGAGCTGTGTTACCCCATGAAGTTGATGATGGAGCTAAGTAGGCTGAAGGAGGTGGACAATTGGTTCCACATGCGCATAGTCCTGCAGCGAGAAATCCTAGAAGGGAAGCACCATATATCAGCCCATCTCAATTTAGAATGCCCATAACTCATGAACATGGTGAGCCATCTAGACATGGTGGACATCAAATAGATTCACAGATAAGTAGTGAATCAAATCCTACTTTAGCTTCATTGAAAAACAGATTTAAAGGTCAGAAGACTAGAAGCTTAAGAGAATTATATGATCAGAATGAAGAAGTAGATCAGGTTTCAAATTTTTCATTAATGCCATGTGATCCTGTAAGTTTTAATGAAGCTGCTAAAGAGGATATTTGGATAAAATAAATGGATGAGGAGATTGATTCCATTGAAAGAAATAATACTTGGGATCTTGTCGATTTACGAAGGTAAGAAGAGCATTGGTGTTAAGTGGGTTTATAAGACTAAATTGAATGCAAAAGGTGAAGTTGAAAAGTACAAGGTAATAGTTGTAGCTCAGGGGTTTAGTCAACAACCTGGTATTGACTACAATGAAACATTTTCTCCTGTAGCAAGAATTGCACAGTGAGGATGGTGTTAGCTATTGCAGCTCAAAATAAAAGGATTATGCATCAGATGGACATTAAGTCTGCATTTTTGAATCGATGTTTGTAAGAAGAGGTTTATGTAAGACAACCTTCGAGTTATGAGATTGATAAGCATAGAGATAAAGTTTACAAGTTAAGGAAAGCTTTATATGGATTGAAGCAGTCATCCAGAGTTTGGTATAGAAGGATTGATGAGTACCGGATTAGTGTTGGATTCAGCAGAACTCCAAGTGAACCAACTCTGTATACAAAGGTAAACCATGAAGGTAAAATTTTGATTGTCTGTCTGTATGTTGATGACTTGATTTTTACTGGAGATCTATGTGTAGATGATTTTAAAAATACCATGAAAACAAAGTTTGAGATGATTGATTTAGGATTGATGAAATATTTCCTTGGAATTGAAGTGGATCAATCTGATGATGGCTTTTTCATTTTTCAAACTAAATATGCAAATGAAGTATTGAAAAGGTTTAGAATGCTAAATTGTAAACCAACTGCAACACCAATGGCAATTGATACTAAACTTAGCAAATATGATGAGGGATCATATGTTGATCCAACTCTATATAAGAAGTTGGTTGGAAGCCTTATGTATTTAACAACAACAAGACCTGATATTATGTTTGCTGTAAGTTTAATTTTCGGATTCATGGAGACTCCGAAAAGTACTCATTGGCAAGCAGGAAAGAGGATCCTGAGATACATCGTTGAACAACTGATTTTGATATCTGATACACATCAAACTTGAACTTTGATCTCATCGGATACACTGATAGTGATTTTGTAGGTTCCAATGATGATAGGAAGAGCACATGTGGTTATGTGTTCAGTCTTGGATCTAGAATAGTGGCATGGACATCAAAGAAACAAACCATAGTGAATTTATCTTTTACTGAGGCAGAGTATGTTCCAACAACAACAGCTGCATGTCAAGTTGTATGGATGAGAAGAATCTTGAATGAATTATTGCATGAGCAGAATGGTGCAACTCAGTTTGTTTGTGATAATAAATCTTCCATTGCACTGTCAAAAAATCACGTTTTTCACAAGTAGAGTAAGCACATTGATACGAGGTATCATTTCATTCGAGAGCTGGTAAATGGTAAAGAAATTCATGTTCAGTTCTACAAGTCTGAAGAACAATTTGCAGACATATTTGCAAAGCCTTTGGTAAATGAATTGTTTAAAATTCATAGAGATAATATTGGGATATGTAAGATGTAATGCATTGTTAACAACAATCTTGTATTGCATGTCTCTGTATGTCATTTAGTAATCATTTCACTCCCTAAATAACGCTGCATCGGTGGTTGTCTAGACCCTTCAAGACTCTAGGATCAAACACCGTTTTACTAGCTTCCCCTAAATAATTCAAGCGATGACGACCTTAACCTTTGAAGCCACTATATTCCATCACCGTTTTAATTAATTTTTTTATAAGATCGAAGGAGGAATGTTTGTTCTGAGTAAATTTAAGTTAGTGTATATATAATAACTGAAACGAATTGTAAAGATACATCTTTAAAGCACTTTGAATCAAAAAATTTTATTTTATTTTTATTGGGAGGTGTTCTCTCAGTTGATACTGTATTTTATTTAACGAGTTAGTAAACTCGTCTGATTCATATCTTAGCCTTGAGCATTTCTCACATCGTTATTTGTTGGAGTGCCCGGAGTTATTTGTTGGAGTGCACGCAGTTCTTTGTTGGAGCGCGCCGATACCCGAATTCCGATAGCCGTTTTTTTTACAATCTAGTCCAGTCGGCCAGGATGCCAGTAGACTGAAGGCATTCATGCATGGCGAATTCGGGAAATCCAGAAGCTCATGGCCGCTCATGTTCATATTATTGTTGCTATCATGGTAATGCAATGATAAATTATTTCCATTGAAACCCACTTTGAACCACGGGTCATCCATTATCTCGSGCATGGTAATCCGAGTGAGAGGGTTGGGATCCARCAACCAAAACAGGAGTTGACGGACTTCGCACGGTAATCGCGTCGGGCAACTGTAATCTCTCTTCGACATTTTCTGACACAAGGGACGTAAATCGTTGTCATAATRAAACAGAATGTCGCCAACGAAGATCTCGTACAGAATTATACCGCACGACCATATGTCTGCTGGGGCACCCGCGTAACCATCCCCAGATAAGACCTCTGGAGCAAGGTAGGAAGGAGCCCCGTTTACTGCGTGTAACAGGCTGTCCTTGCCCACATGCTCCTGAAAGGTGCTCAGCCCAAAATCTGCGAGCTTAAGGTTTCTCCTATCGTCTAAGAGCAGATTGTCAGACTTGATGTCTCTGTGATAAATTCCCTTTCTGTGACAGAAATCCACAGCACTGATTAGTTGCTGAAAATATCTCCTCCATGTTTTCTCCTCTACTTTAGACGGTCCTTCCAGGTCAGCTAATCTTATTTTTTGATAAACCGTTCCTCCGTTGACATATTCCATCACAAGATAGATTTTGTTTTTGTTGCCCATGACTTGGTAGAGCTGTACAATGTTGGGATGATTCACTGTTCTCATAATGGAGATTTCTTTTTTCACCATGTCCTCCAAACGCTTCTACTCTTCAAGGTTTTTTCGCTTATGACCTTAATGGCAACGCTCTCGCCAGTTTTTAGGTTTGTTGCAAGATATACCTTGCCAAATGCCCCATTTCCCAAGATTCTGTCTAACTTAAACTTGGCGAACAGAATAGTCTCCTCTTTCTGCTTGGCCATTATTGTAATGGATTAATGTTGTAATACATTTTTTCAAAATCTCGACCGTTTATAGATGATGTATAACGTATCAAGCAATCTGAGTGCTAACACCCACTGCTAGTCCGTGCATTGCACAAATTTTCGAAACTAATAACCTGGCTGCTGCTGTAGACTCTAGAGTAAATTTGATTTTCGCAAGTTACCAAGCTCTAAAACGTTGTTATCGGTATATACTCTGTATATATATCAGCTAATCGCATCCGAAAACATTTCTTGTCGGCCAGCCATGAATGTGAAGTTGCTGCAATGTGTAACACTGGCACAGCTCCAAAATGGCCGGTGTTGCGGGTGGTGAATATCAAAAGTTATTTGGATGGACAGCATTTTGGTGAATTGAAACACACATAGAATTGAGGAAATCTGAAAGTTAATCTTAAATGTAGTAATTCCAAAGGTTAATCAGCGGAACTTAGCAATCATATGATGTTACAGTAATTTATTAATATGATTAGGTAAATGTTAAAAAGTAAACAGGTTAACTTATGCATTCAAAAATACAAGGAAGTTATGAAGAGTAAATCACATTCATTGATTTGGGAGTACCACTAAGAATATTCCAGCATTTTCAATTGTTAGCCATCATATTAGAATTTTAGATTAAAAAGTGATTAATTGTGCCCATCTCCAATAGGTATACCCCTTTGGTCGTAACTAGCACAGCAGCTAAATATTAGTTGGTGGTCAACGCGGAAAGGCTGATAAGATGAAACGAATCCTTAAAAGAATATATTAATGCCCTTCATTTATCTGGTGTTAATATTTTAATTTCTGTTAATCATTTACGTGGAAATCAGTTAATTTTAATTTTAATTTTTAAATATGATTAAGTAAATGTAAAAAAGTAAACACATAAACGAATGTCTTTATAATAACTAAAAAGTTAATGATTGAAATCCTTATTTTGTGTGACTACTAAGAATAATATACCGAGTTAATAAAATTTAGTTAATAATATTTTTAAGTGGATCATGAGAAAGAAGTATATAAAATTTAGTTAATAATGTTTTTAATAGTCTTCCACAGAATAAATATTTCTTAATAATATACATGAGAATTATGATTTTCTTGATTAAATAATTTAATCTTTTTATTTTTTTTTATTCTTCAAAATTATTTAATAAATTTAAAATAGTTTTAATCATGTCATATAAAATTTGTTTAATTTAAGCATTAAAAATATCAATATGTTAGAATCTTTATAAAAAAAAATATATATATAATATTTTTTCAAATTTAATATGAAAATTAAATACAAAGTTATAACAAAAGTATGGAGATACAACAAAACTTGATTTCTATTAATAAAAGAAATGTGTTGAACTATATAAAAAAATGCAGAATAAAACAAAATGGTTGTAGTTGATCTACGAGAAGAGATGTGATGCATATTCACCAAAATGCATTATGAGGTCAAAAGGTATTCCTATCCTAAATAAGCAATGAGAAAACCCTAAACATCCAAAAATCTTACCCTAATAGATGAAACACCAAAAGACTTGTGGACCCTAAAGAACTTAGTTGGTAGACCAACTTCTCTCGGTCTTAACTTTTGCATAAGATCTATGTTTGATGTGTTCAATAACCTATTGAAAAGGTCTAGTTGAGAAGTATACATTCTGGTCAGCCTAGACCATACTTTTGATTATTCTCCCGACACTTCTATGCCTAGAAAAAACTCTTTACAACCTCAAAATAACCCCAAAAAAAGTGTAAAACAACTATCGAAATTAAAAATTGTGCATTAAACTAAATGAATAGGTGAATAACCACTAATATCTCTCTAAACAAAATATAATCCTCATTACACACATAAAACATATTATTGTTATTTATAAAATATATCTAAATGAGAACATGGATATGCATACCCACAATTATTACAAAGGAAAGAGTATAACCGTAAGTTCTTATGGCGGAGTAGTTATATGCGTTTTTCCAACCCGAAAAAAAAGCCATATTCATACAAGAGAATTATTTAAAGTATCTTCTAATTACATGATTAAAATTTTATTTAAAAAGAATTATATATAGATGGTCATATTTAAGATCATTATGTTCCTTTATGAAATATGAGAGTAATGGAAGGAGATTATGAATAAGTCTTTATAATTACGGTATATTAGGATATTTTTTTATATAGGAGATGCAAAGGTGATCCATATTTATTTATGGAAATATAAATATAATTGCTCCATCACTTTAATCATTTGAATATGTCCAATTATTATTAGCATCTTTGTAACCTTCATATGATCAAATTGATGTTTTCCGATTACATATTTTATTATATTTTATATACTTTGTTTTCTAAAACAATTATAATTATATTATTATTTTATGTTATCTCATTAATTAGTATTTTTGTAATTTTCATATTATTAGAATAATGCTTTTAGATTACATATATTATTATATTTATATTTATTATTTTGGATGTAAATAGTGTATAAGAGATTATTTATTAATTTTTTTCTTTTTTGGTTGACCATGAACCATCTTCATTTAATTTGTTCATCCCCACATTTTTAAGGTGCACAAGAGTGAAGACATTTTACTAGAAGATGTGTCTTTACTCGAGATTGAATTATTTTGTAAGATAGACATATTTTTTTGGTTGTGATACACATTTCCAATGATTGATCCACCCATAGTGAATATTTAATCTTATAGATTTGTTTTAGATCATTTGTATAGGATTTACGAGATAACATATCCTAGCGGAGTTGACCATGTCTAACTAACAACACATTGTTTTCTTCATTTATTAAGGTTAGGTTAAGTCAAGTGATATGAATTCAATATTTATGTTGAACACTTACTATTTGAAGCATGCATCATGTATAGATTATAACAAGGGGGTTTGAATTAGATGTCTCCACCTACAGTATAGAAAGTGTGGATCTTGTGGTGGGAAGATGACTTTCAGTGTTTCACTATTTTCTTGCATGGCTATGGTAACTACATAGCTACCATTAGAAAAAGGAATAATAAGGTCATCGCTAAGAAGCTAGAACAATTTTCAAGCATGATGCAATTTAGTCCCTTCAACGAGAAATTGAAGGATAAATAATTCAAGATGAACATTTTTTCAAAATTGAGGAAACTTATATATCAAAAGGATTTAAAATTTGACATTACCTCCATTAGTTCTAGACAAGTGACATGCTAACCAAGGACTAATTCAAATATATAGCCTTTAAGGAAGCAATCAATTGAATCGAACCACTCAATATAGTGGAAGGAATAATCATAAATCAATTGTCCAAGATAATGTTAAACATAATGAGCATAAAACATGAGAGCCCAACACAAAAAAGATGGAAAAGAGTTAAAAGAGAGAATAGAAGCACAATAGCATATACGTGACATAGACAATAATGCATGTGAAGAAGAATGGGAACGACAAAATGGTAAGCACACAATTTAGGCATGGAGGTAAAAAGTGTATGATAGTTAGATGATAAGAAAATAAATAATTATGATGAACGTTAGCAAGAGTACAATGAGAAGCATGCATGGTGAGCATGACAAGTCTTCATACCAACATAAGAAAACGTTGGAGGAAGTTGCAACCTTGCAACTTAAGGAAGTTGAACAATCCTGCATAGATAGAGAGGGATTATTGAGGGGTTATCCTCCACACTATAAGATGCATATATTATATTGGATATAAAGGATAATGAGGAGCAGGATGGAGGAGAGAGAAGAAAAAATGATGTTGATATTGAAGGAACATCAAGAACTGATGGTTCATCAGACTTATCCTAGATTTAGTCAGTTGGGTGGTTTACCTACATATGGATACATTCGGTTGAGTGATCGACTGGATATTTACATTAGTTGGTCAAGTAGTCAACATGTTTGTTGGGTGGAAACTTGACTAATAGTCGAAGATAGTTGAGTGATAGATTCACCAACCCAACAATCAACTATGATTTAGGCGCATGGATGGTTCAGTCGAACACCCTTGTCAATTCGAATAGACAAAACAAATTTGACGGAGTTAACTCTAACAAATAAAGATTATATGTGTACATGGTCTTCCTAATTTCCTTGAAGTTGGTTACATATTAAGGATATATATAATAAACCCCTTGGTTCATTATCATCAAGCAATCAAAATGACATCATATGGGGATATTAACGTCCAATATGCATTGTGATATTTTGATAACTATGCACTTTGATTAAGTGTTGTAATAGTGTCTTTAGTCACCACCTTTGTCTTCAAAATTTGTATTCCCTCTTCGATTATTTACAAAATTGTCGTTTTGTTTCATTATAGGTTTCACCCCTTTCCGAACATGGTATCAGATTCAATGGTTTGAAACATTTACTATTATCTACAAACCTTGTTGAGATGGATCTATTGTGTGACTAAGTCTATGCCAATGGTTTCTTGATTGGAACTTGTTATCCCCACTTTTTAGGGATAACTAGAAGATCATGTCTCGAGGCCCACAGGTCCTCGACATGGAGTACTGAGAGAAGGATTGACCCGAGCATGGCCCAGGAGGGCCCGCCCTTTCTTCATTCATCATCTTTTGTCTTGTCAGCAACAACAACATCCAACACCATCGGCTTGATCCTGTATCAGAAGAAGTTCTTGCTCCATGAGGTAATTGGTCCAGCTATCATGGTATGTGTCACTTTTGATCATTGAAACCTTTAAATATATGCATCTAATTCCTTTTATCTCTAAAAACTGCTTGGATCTTACATTATCCCACTTGACCATGCTTGGGGAAATTGACGGGATGCCATAGCAAGCCTACGCCCATAGGTTTTGGTTTGCCACTGGGGGATTTCTGAGAAGACATCATCCGCTCCCATCATACTACCACTTTTACATATTTTTTCCCACTCATCTATCCCATTCCCCTTGTCTGGGAATTGGGTTGACCTATTTGTAGGATTGCACCCTATCGCGTGGGAAGAAGGGGCTAAAGGCCTAGAAGGTAAAAGAAGCTGGTAAAAGACAAAATCCTAGAAATAAAACCTCGAGATGCTTCATCCAGGGGTCCCCGGGAAGGCAGTAAAATCCTCTCAACAAGAAATAAGAGGGACCCGAAATATAACAAAACAAGACCTAGTCAGAGGATAGGGGGTCTCATCATGAGCCAACCTATTAGGTCCATGGTTACCTAATAGTATGAAATTTCCACCATCTGGTTACCACACCAAGGTAGTGACCTTTGGTTGCATGGCCAAGGGAAAGGGGGTCTCATCATGAGCCAACCTTCTCCTCTCTATGAAAGTACTTGTGGGTAACACTGTCAGCTCTGGTCACCATGCCAAGGCAGTGTCCTCTGGTTAGCCCTTGAATAAAAGAAAAAAGAAGAAGAAAAATTAAATAAAAGAATAAAGCAAGAAAAATAATAAAGGCAAGACTGAGCTTGGAAAAAATGCATCCATGACAGGTATAAATCACCTTCTACAAAGGCACCCACATATAACATTATGCATCCTTGGCCCTCACTGCACCCACATGTCTGAACATCCCCTAGACACATCACCTCACTTACATGGCTTGGATGAAATCTTCTTGGAAACTTTCCTTTCTTGTGGACACTAGCCCAATAGGACGTCTTGTCTTTTTTTCCAATATTGTATTGCAGGTTTTTGTAATGTCTTTGAGCTATCGATTGATGTATTAGGGTTTTTATGCATATGTTTAATAACATTTATGATGATATGTGATTAACATTTCTATGATCCCGGTGACTGATGAGCCCATGGAGGGCGTAGCTTTTGATGTGTAGGACCATGCCCGACGGACAGGTACCATTTGGACCAGTACAGGAGATGACCAGATCAGACCTCCATGGGGCTGAAGAACCCACCAGATGGATGTTGAGACCCCATCAGGGGGTAGAGAGAGGATGGATATGGATCAGAGCTTTTGCACCAGAAAGGAAGAGGACGTTCCATCAGAGGCACTCTGACAAGACTAGACCTGGGGGGAATGACACATTTTCAGTGGAACGCCAGCCTTAGAAGGCTTGGAATGTCTCCATATTCACCATGATATCAGCTAGCTTCATGGATGCTTTTGGAGGTAGACTGGGCAACAGTGGCATGTTTGGCATGTTGGAGAGGCCCCTGGGGGGTTAACGTTTTGCTCCTTGGTGTCTCATTTGCCCTAGAAAGGGATATCGCCTCCCTTGAAGGGGATTTTACTCTCATTTTTACTTGATTAGGGCTTTTTACTTAGAATTTAATGTAAAAACAATATCATTTTGAAATTATGGCCTTGTCGGCCTTTTTATGGCCTAAAGGGTAAAATTAGGTCATTGATACACTATATATTGAGGGTTTTGACTCTCATTTTATCGTCATAACTCATTCACTCATAGTTAGGGATGAAATTTGTTCCCTATTTGGGTTATTGGATGATTTGAGGAAGGCACACTTGTTGAAGGCATATATTTTTGGCATTCTATGGTGTTTTTCTTGAAGGAAGGCGTTACAACTAGGGTTTGCATTGATGAATTGTAAGTATTTTTTCTGCAAATATTTTTGATTGAATGGTTGTAGTATTATTTCTTACATGTATTTATAATTTGTTGAATAGAACCCCTAGGTGACAAGCACACAAGTAGGTCCTTGTCTCATGTCCTGTGATAGAAAAAATTTTAGCCATTGAAAAAGAAGAAGAGAGCCTAGCCATAGCTACACTCCTTTTTCTTCTTCTCCTTAGCTAGACGTAATTTTTTGACTTCAAGAGGAGGAGGAAATCCCAGGCCTAGGTTATCTACACCTAAGACCATTTTCCTTTAGGGTTTGATGAAAGAGCCTTGCCTTAGCAACACTGTCCCTCTTTGAACCCTCTTATCTTGACTTTGTGTTTCATTTGAGCTAACTGTCTGCTGGGAAGGAGGAGAGAGAATGAGGCCTTGCTTTAGCAACACCAGAGTGAGCCTCTCTCTCCTAGGGTTACGATTTTGAAGCTCTTCTTTAGGAACACTTCATAACTTATCCCTCTAGTCCTTTAAGTCTCATCCCCTTCAACTCTTGCGTCCTTCATAATTGACTCCATTTAACCCTAAGGCATTGATATCCAACCTCAAACATTGAAGTAAAATTGGATCTAAAACACTCTTAAACCTTTTTGAATTGAAACCCTAACTACACTAACCCTAAGTTGTTGACCTCATCTTTGAATATTTCATCTTTATTGCAACAACGTTTTGTTTTTTGAGTAATTGAATGATTGTTGAAGGCATTAATTGAGTTAAGAAGTTATTTGATATATTGAATGTTGTATTATTCTAGTATTTATTGATGAAGTGACATTACTGCTATTTCTATTTTGTAAACATTGACTTTGTCAACATTTACCTTTAAATTGCTCATACTAAATATCAAATAATCTTTAACATATATGAAGTACTAACCAAGATTCCACATATAGGTTTCCTTGTTGTATTGTCCTAAGCAGGTGCTTTTCTTTTCTTTGGTTATACTTTATTATTGGTTTTTTAGCCGAGACTACTTGATTGGGGGTGATCTGTGAAAGGGGGAACTTGTCCTTGTCCTATTATCCTTTTCCCTTTCAAAACCCCAGGTCACCGGGGACGTCTCCCCTGGGCCTAGCCTCCCTAAAGAGAAAGAACCCACCCATCGAGGTGACATTGGGTGGGATAGGTTCTTTTTATGCCAGTTTGGCCTTCTACCTTATAGCCTTTACTCCTAGCTATAAACTGTGCGATAACGTAACTTATTGAAACAAACCCTTTTGTCTAGATATAGAAGATGGCTTCAAAAATTGATCTTGTTGTTTGGAACAAATCAAATTTTGCAATATGGAAACCAAAAATGGAAACCCTACTGAAGAGTAAAGGAATGTGTTATTATATGAAGATTATGGGTCCAGATCCACCAGAAGATGAGGCGAAGTTCGTTGTTGGTGGAAAGATGGATGAGACTGTGGGGGTCATCCTGACATATATCTCACGGGAGATTCATTTTCACCTCAGTGGAATGGACTTCCCTCATCATGTCCAAAATAAGTTGAAATCATTGTTCGACCAAGTCAATGAAATCCACATCATCCAATTGGAGAAAGAGTTGATCTCTATCTATCCTCATTATTTTGACATAATGGAAGACTATTTGGTGCATGCAAAGTAACTCCAGTTGAAATTGGGAAAATATGGAAAGAATTATCAGAATAAATATGGACAACTCATCGAGCTATTATTCATGAATTGAAAACATCATTCAATGTGTTCATGTCAAATTTCTGCAGCAACTAGAAAGCATGCAAGGAATACGGTAAGGATTACACCTTTGAATATTTTTTTGGCCTTTTGATTACTGATTAGCAGTGACTGCTTGAAGAAGGAAAGGTTGGTGATAAACATCAATCCCACTTTCTCAAGGGAAAGATAAAGTTGGCTCATAGGGAAATAATAAGGTTTAATACTTCTACATAGCGACCTAGATTCCATTACTAGAAACCTAAGGGAGGAAGAGATACACCCTAGTGATTTCAAAACAAGAAGACGTGTAAGTAATGTGAAAATACTATACATGTGGAGAAAATATGTGATGCGAATAGAGACTATTTAGAGGAGAAGGTTAAATGCCTTGAAGGAGACATTCCCACTATATGTCGACCCATTGATATTGTCACCTTCCAAGTCAGAATTTCTCACACCTTGTTGTCTCATTCTGCATAGAACAAATTGGTGAGAGGGAGGAAAGAGAAATAAATACAAGGGGGTTGGACAAGGAGTGTTTTAGTGTGTGAGAGGGAGGGAGGAGGAGAAAAATAGAGCAGGTAGAGGGAGAGTAAGAGGAATGGGGGGAGATAAAGTGGGGAGGGGTAGATGTATGAGAGAGAGAGTGGAGAGATAGTGAGAGGGAGGGGTGAGAGAGGGGGAGAGAGTTGGGGGTGGAGACAGAGAGAGACTGATTTTGAAAAGAAGGGGGGAGATAGAGAAAAGGGAGCGTAGAGAGATATAAAGAGAAAAATTGGGGGAGAGTAGAGGAGAGTGAGAAAGAGAGGAGAGATAGTGGGAGGGAGGGGGAGATATAGAGAGAGGAGGGGGTTAGAGAGATAATGTTTGAGTGTGAGAGGCGTGAAGAGAAATAAAGAGTGGGGGGGTGGAAAAGGAAGTGGTGGAGAGAGAGTGAGATTGATTGTGAGTGGAGAGATATTAAGAGGGAGGGGAAGAGAGAGAGGGAGGGAGGAGGGGGTGGAGAGAGAGTGAGATTGATTGTGAGAGGAAAGGGGGAGATAGAGGCAAGGGGGGGAGTAGAGAGATATAAAAAGCTTAATGGGGGATAGAAAGTGTGTGTGCAAGAATGTGGGAGGAAGAGAGAGGTAGACAAAGGATGGAGGTAGAGAGTGAGTGTGTCAAAGTGTGGGAGGGAGATAGAGAGAAGAAGATATATAGRRGGGATAGAAGATTGTATTCAATTCTTTGGTTCTTAACAAGTGGTATCAAAGAACCTTCCTYGGAAGAAAATTGTGGGTCAATTTGTTTTTTAGGGTACAAATGTATTTTGGTGTCTTTAAGCTACAAAGATCTATCGTTACACACATAAACCGGTGGTGGTGGATTCATACATGTAGGAAATACAAGTGGTACTTAAAAGAACATTTGTTGGCCAATGGCCACCCTTGTAACCCTTGTTGGTGCCCCTTTGAGTGGTAGTGCATCAGATAACACCTATATATGCATCGACCTAGATCTCTTGAATCCCTCCATAGATAAACTGATCAACTAGCTAACTTCTATAGTGCCACTGAGAAAAACACTTGGGAAGATACTTTCTAGTACCTGGGTAGTCGGGTAGTACGGCTAGGGGAACGGTCTAGCCTCCTTAGTTGGTGCCCTGAGATATTGGGTCGAATACTACCATTGGACCGCATACATATATAAGAGAGATATAACATAGGGAAAACCCTTGTCTGTCGATTCCTTGAATACCTAACCCTTGGGACAGAAAGAAAAAGAGAACAGACAAGATGTATTGTGGAACAACTTTATCTCTTGCATTCAAGATGAAAAATTACCACACATTTCTTCCTGTTAAGCATTTTGGCATTTCATTACTGCAATATTATTCGTATCGGAGTATAAATCTGCAAGAGGAAAACAAAAATGATTCTGGATCCTGTTGGCACCATTATTTGAGACTTCTTTCATTGGATTTCTCTCTTCGCCCTTATCGAAGTCATAGATATTATTTTTCAACAAAAAACAAATTGTGGACCCGACCCCCTTCCAACACCCTTTTTTGGGATCTACCCCATTGCAAGCTCACTTCACTACCTTTCACTCTAATTTCATAGAAACCCAACAAGAAGTGTGACAACTCAGTGCCAATATTGCCACCATAAATCAAAGGATGCATTCCTCCATTGTCGACTCAATCACGGAACTCAAACAAGAGCTCAAACAAGACATTACTACCCAACTTGAATATGTCACTATGAAAATCTCCACCAAGCTACATATCCCTGCAGATCTTCCTTTTTCTGACCCACCTTTGCATACCGAAGGTCAAACTTTTTCTCATTCCATGAATTTTCATACCCATCACTTCTAGCGTGATCTACACCTTCCACGTGTGGATGTGACCAAATTTGATGGATCAGATCCCACTGCCTAGGTAACTCAAATGGAATATTATTTATATGTGTATGTACTTACAAATGAGTTGGCCAAACTACTGTATGGTGTTGTCCATCTAGATCAAGTATGTTGGAAGTGGTGGTAATGGAGAAAAAATTCCCGCCAAGGGTATGTGTCTTGGACACACTTTGTGGTAGAGATTTATGAATGATTTCACACTGACACAAGCCATTTAGGTTGTTTGAGATTTTTGAAACAATTTGGCACAGTGGAAGACTTTATAGCTACTTTTGAGGGACTGGCTTTTCGTATAGAGGGCATGTTTGATGCTTTTTTCTGATAATTTGTTATCAGTGGCCTCAAGGATGATATTCCTTCTCATGTCCTCATGGCTCGACCTCAGATTTGGGTGGACTATACTAAAATAGTTAAGGAATCACAACAGGTTGTCTCTTCTCAAAACCACAAACCATCCCTTGTTCCTTGCGCTAAACCAGTAACTCCCACTCCTCCACTAAAGATCCAAAAATTGACCAGGGGTGAAATGGTTGGATGCCAAATCAAAGGCCTTTGTTATAATTGTGATGACAAATATTTTATGGGACACAAGTGTAAGGAACAAAATCTTTTAATGGCCATCTTGGAGGATGTTTCAGAAGAGGATGTTGAGGCTCCCCTTGTATCTGTGTCACCTGAACCCACTGACATAACCCCTCCCTCAAACCCTCCTGAAGTAGAACTGGTCATTTCCCTAAATCCTTTCATTGGCTTCTCTACTCCCTAAACCCTCAAGCTAATTGGTTACATCAATCATAAGAAGGTCATCATTTTTGTTGATAGTGGAAGATTCGATAATTGTATTCATCGTTGCATTACCCAAGAAACTAATTGCTATATCTGTGTAGTCAATAATTTCCAAATCATGGTTGCCAATGGTGGGTCCATGAAATGTGGAGGGCATTGTCAAAATGTGTGTCTCCAAATTGGTGACTACCATCTAAAATCTCATATGTTTTCTATCACCATGGGAGGTTGTGACATTGTGTTGGGTGCAGACTGGCTAAGGATTTTAAGGAATTAACCATGCAATTTGACCAGGAGGGCCAACCATATAAGTTCCAAGGCATCACCCTCGGTTCCTCAGAGATTATTAGTTGTCATCGCATGGAAACACTACTAAAAAAAGGTCATTCTTGCATTATTTTCCAACTCCATTCCATACAAGCCAGTGATACACCCTCTGTTCCACAAGACCTCCAATCCATCCTATCTAAACATCAAGTGGTTTTCTCCACTCCCCAGGGACTCCCTCCTTCCCGTGGTGTTCATAATAATTCCATTTCCCAATGGCACCCTGGTTCTCTAGTCTATTTGAACACTATGGTCCACACTTATCCATGGGACCTATTGGTAGCCAACAATTCTTGCCAAATTTTTCGTTGATAAAATGTCATCGCCAAGGGCTAAATTTTTTTGTAGCTGCCTCCTTATCATTAGAAATGTTTCTTTATTTTTGTTTTGAGGTGATTCATTGGCCTAACTGAGTATAAGAGTTTTTCATTTTTAAATATATCATTTGTTTTGTTTAATTTCATGATTGAAAGTATGAAATTAGAACAAAATTTGGGCTTGGGTAATCATCATACAGTTTGTCATTTCTTTGTTTCTTTTTCTAAAGTGATTACACCTAAAGGACATCTATATGCTCATAAACCTTAAAGTTTTTAAGTTAATATTTTTATTTGTTGATCCATTACCATTGATTTATTCACTTTGGGAGATATATTTGAGTCCTTTCTATGGTTGATTATATGAGTTTTACATTTGATATGCTTGATTGCGTAGAACCTTGGGTTAAATTTGAAATATGCATCTTTCTCTTACCAGACTTATCACAATCCTATCACTATGGTATAGGACTGACATACTTATAATTCCACATCACCCTATCTTCCTGCATAATTCAGACTCACATTCATTATTTAATTAGGTAAGTGGTGATGGTTTGGGTTTAGGGTTCATTACACATAATGGTTTACTATCCTACCCATCCTTTGGTTCTTCCCAAATCAAATCTCAAATTGCCAATTATGATATCCTCCCGAGTCCTTAGGCATCGGGCCTCTCCCAATTTTACAAACCCCTTCGTACTTCTTGTATGTTGGAAAGTGAAACCTACCTCTCGTCTCCCTTGCTATGTCTATGTGATAGTACCCATGGCTCCCGTGGTAAGAATTGAACCCAATGGCTTGCAATACCTCCTCGCTCAAGATGATTCCATAGGCAATATTAGGGCACATGGATGGGACATTTTCATCAAAACGTTTGAGGGTTATAACCTAGCAGTTGAAGAGGCTTTCTCTCAGTCGTTTGATGGCTCCAAAGCTAAAATTGGGGATTTACAACTCGAAGTGACTGACGATTCCATAGCACATGCTACAAGACTGGCCTAGGAGGAAGAACAATGGTTCAAAAATGCCAAAATAGAAGGTGTGTGTAACATCCCCCCAAAAAAATTATTTTTGGATTTGCAATTTCTTAGGAAATTTATTTCATTTTTGGTAAATTCGAAACTGGAATTTTTTTCCATTTATGGCAATTCTGAATTTTGAATTTGGTTAATTGTAATTAATGATTATGACTGTTGGGAAAAAATCTTATTTGACCCAACTAACTACTTTCCTATGACACTTGTATGAAACAAAATATTTTATAATTATTGCAGGACGACAAATGGAACAACCATGTTGAAATCAACTAACCATGACTCCATGAGTGGGGAACATGATGGAACTACCTTAGGGCTGATTGTTACAAGTGGAAAATAAGGAATCTGGCCATCGACAACCCGTGAAAATTAGGGATTTGGAAAGATGCGAAAATTCCCAAGGGGAAAAAGACCTAGGCATTTTGTTTTTGGATATATAGCATATGTGAGGAGGTAGGACATTGTCTAGTATGCTGGGGAAAATAATTATTTATTGCTTGTTGTTATGAACACTACTTGCTGAGTGTGAGGAAAGGAGAATACTACTAATACAGGAAGAGGAAGACATTGTTGAGGAGGAACTCCAAGTTATCCCTCATGGATTCATGGTTAGGCTAGTGGGTGAACGAGACAAGTGATTTGGCTACCCTGTTCTAAGGTTGGGAGGAACATGGTTGTTTCATATGTTATTTGGAAAACTTAAATAATATATGTCGACTTTCTCTTTCTCTATTTACATGTCATGATGAATTATTGGCAGATGAGATCTTTTTATATGAGTTATGTATATATGAGATATTTTGTTATCAAATTCTGAAGGAATCATAGTTGTGGTTGTAAGAACCCCAATCCATTATTTTATTTGCAATTTTTGTCAGAATCTGATGTATCCAATATGACTGGTTATTTTAGTAGTGGTCTCCCTTCAGAAGAAAACCTGAAAAATGTCTTTCAAACATCCCACACTTTTAACTCGACGTTTTGACTTTGATTTGAGTTCAGTTACCCTATCATGTTAAATTGTTGCCACGATTAGTTATAAATTAATGGGAGGTAATTATATATATATATAGAGAGAGAGAGAGAGAAGATAAGATATAATTATGTAGGAAAGTCATATGTGAAATTCAAACCTTTCGAAAAACCTACAGTATGTATATATACATATATATATCAACAGGTATTGATGATAAATTGTGAAACGATTAGATCTAGACTATCACATATTTAAGTGTTGGAAATAGTATCTAGAATAAATCGATTAACACAAACAAAGGTTCTAGAAATATGGATCTATGAACTAGTTTACTGTTGTAATAAGAAATACTGTAGGTGGACACCTATCAATAAATTGTGTTGGCAAACTTAATAATTATCTATCTTACACAAGGTAAATGAAATCGAATGATGCAGCCATGTATAGAAAAATGTTTGCTTATCTGCAGGAGAATGACTACATAAATATATTAATTAACTTGAAATTTCTTTCATGTCCATGCTAAATCAACACAAATAGGAACTCTATGTATGTACAGAATAAGAAGGAGGATATATGTTCATATCCCACTGTAAGGAAGATACAGAATCACAGTACTTATAAAACACCTAAGTAAAGTAGAACAAAATAGAGGTTTCATTTAGCACAATGGACATTGATATGATACGATTGTATATATATATGTGCAAACAGATTCGAATTTCAAAGTATAGACCTTCATAAATGAATAAGTTTATTTCCTATTCAATGCATAACTGTAAATTCGGATTATACAAACTGTAGGTATTGAATATGCAATATAAAACAACAGCCTTGATAATTAAATTAAGAATAGGAAGAAACTAAAATGGCGAGAAGATATGAATAAAAATTTATCTAATAGTCATTGCATTAATTCAAATAGACAGGGAGGGGCCTTGTAGCATAACTTCAAAGGAATTACTACAAATATCAACCAGTTCCAAGAAAAATAAAAAAAATACAATATGAAGATTGTTAAGAATTCACTGAGATTGAAATTGTGCTTTCACTGTGTAAACGCCTGAAGATTTTACGAAAGGAACTTGAATAACTTTTGCGCTGAGGTTAGGAACGCAACCTTTCAAATTTTTGCACATACGCAAACTCTGCAAAGTATTACCATTACGTATCAGTATTTATATGAAAGAAAAGAAAACGAAAACATCAACAAATGACAAATGTAGTAACGAAGAGTCACTCATCATCCTCTTTCTTTATGCTAGCTACATTTTTTCATTGTGAAAAATTTTCAATAACTTTTTTTTAATATGGATATCACTTTTAATGTTATTAAAAAAAAATCATGATAATTAAATCCAAGAAGATTACCTACTTTAATTTAATGTATAACCATAACAATTTAAAAAAAAAATTATTAGAAGTCCAAAGTGCAAAACATATAAACTTAAAAATAATTACTAAAATTAATAAAAATTTACTTATGTAATACCTAAAAATTTAAAGAATGTTATTAAGGAACAAAATTATTGAAATAAATTGATGAGAAATAGTGTCTATCCAACATTACAATTTGAAAAAAACACCTTCATTTGAATATTTTCAAAGTGATTTTATTACGTCGAGTACACCTATTGATAATGGACACAATTAATGATCATTTAATTTTATTTAACCTTAAACCCTAATCTGATGGCTATGCATTGAAGATGCTGGGATATTCTTAGTAGTCCTCCAAAATCAATGGATCAGATTTATTGTTCATAACTTTCTTGCATTGATCAAGGCATCCATTAACATGTTCATTGTAAGGATATGTAATTGCCAAGTTTAAATGATTAAGTAGAATTAAACCGTGGCATCTAAATAAATGCCCATGTTCTGCTTCTGAACGTTCCATTTATTAACCTAATGCAACTAAATATTTCATATTACCACAGACAAATTATATTAAGGACACAAATTCTCAACCGATACATTTCGACGTTCTCAACCGCGAATTAGCGGCTGTGCTAGTTATAAACTCAACTAAAATTATAACGAAAATTGTAACGACAAGTACAAAGTACATAACATATAAACTTAAAAATAGTTACAAATTAATAAGAATACCTAAAATTTAAATAATGTTCTCAAGGAACGAAATTATTTTAATAAATTGATGAGAGGTAGTGTCTATCCAACATTACTCTGACCCTACAGTTCAGTGATTGGCCCAAGCACGCAATTTCATTAGAGTAAACGTGCAAGCAAATGCCATCAAGAAAAGCAATATTGGGATACCCGCTGTTTTCTTCTTCTCCCTCTTTGCTGTTACATTTTTCTGTTCCTGTTCCAGACTATTACAATCATTAACTTGCCACACCCATCTCTTAGGGGTTACATTCTTCTGTTCTTTTTCGTTTACTGGACGATTACAATGATTAACTCGCCACGCCCATCCAATGTCCTGAAGGGCAGGTATCATATGATGGTCACGGAAATTTTTATATTCAGCTTTATCCCCGCCAGTATTACTCACATCCACGGCGTACAACGAAGGCGCTACTTCAAAAATCTTCGCTTCGAAGACCAATATCGTTCCCTCCATATTCACCGTCCACTCTCTCCTTTTAAAACTAAATCCATTGGCCGTAGCAATCTCTTGAAACTTGGATATAATGGCGGAAACCGGTTGCTTCGACATGAATCGCAGCAGCCCTTTTGAATCCTCGAATAGAGGAGCCAGATCTAGTCCAGTCGGCCAGGATGCCAGTACACTGAAGGCATTCATGCATGGCGAATTCGGGAAATCCACAACCTCATGGCCGCTGATGTTCATATTATTGTTGCTATCATGGTAATGCAATGATAAATTATTTCCATTGAAGCCCACTTTGAACCACGGGTCATCCATTATCTCGGGCATGGTAATCCGAGTGAGAGGGTTGGGATCCAGCAACCGAAACAGGAGCTGACGGACTTCGCACGGTAATCGCGTCGGGCAACTGTAATCTCTCTTCGACATTATCTGACACAAGGGACTTAAATCGTTGTCATAATGAAACGGAATGTCGCCAACGAAGATCTCGTACAGAATTATACCGCACGACCATATGTCTGCTGGGGCACCCACGTAACCATCCCCAGATAAGACCTCTGGAGCAAGGCAGGAAGGAGCACCGTTTACTGAGTGTAACAGGCTGTCCTTGCCCACATGCTCCTGAAAGGTGCTCAGCCCAAAATCTGCGAGCTTAAGGTTTCCCCTATCGTCTAAGAGCAGATTGTCAGACTTGATGTCTCTGTGATAAATTCCCTTTCTATGACAGAAATCCACAGCACTGATTAGTTGCTGAAAATATCTCCTCCATGTATTCTCCTCTACTTTAGACGGTCCTTCCAGGTCAGCTAATCTTATTTTTTGATAAACCGTTCCTCCGTTGACATATTCCATCACAAGATAGATTTTGTTTTTGTTGGCCATGACTTGGTAGAGCCGTACAATGTTGGGATGATTCAGTGTTCTCATAATGGAGATTTCTTTTTTCACCATGTCTTCCAAAAGCTTCCACTCTTCAAGTGTTTTTTTGCTTATGACCTTAATGGCAACGCTCTCGCCAGTTTTTAGGTTTGTTGCAAGATATACCTTTCCAAATGCCCCACTTCCCAAGATTCTGTCTAACGTAAACTTGCTGAACAGAATAGTCTCCTCTTTCTGCTTGGCCATTATTGTAATGGATTTATGTTGTAATATATTTTTTCAAAATCTCGACCGTTTATAGATGATGTATAAAGTATCAAGCAATCTGAGCTCTAACACCCACTACAGCTTCCTTAACAGTCCGTGCTTTGCACAAATTTGCGAAACTAATAACCTGGCTGCTGCTGTAGACGCTAGAGTAAATTTGATTTTCGCAAGTTACCAAGCTGTAAAACGTTGTTATGGGTATTTACTCTGTATATATATCATCTAATTGCATCCGAAAACATTTCTTGTCGGCCAGCCATGAATGTGAAGTTGCTGCGATGTGTATACATATGTTGGGAATGGTGAAAGGAAAGAAAAATGTTAGTAACAAAAATGTCAGGTAGTCAAACTGACATTGTCATTTAAACAAATTACAATGAAACTACTGATACAGAATTATTAAATATATAGTGATCAGAAATTACATTATATCATTTATTAATTTTTTAATTCAATGTATTAATTATTTTCTTAAAAATATTTATATAACATTATATTTTTTTATCAAAAATTACATTCAATCGACTTATATAGAATTATTAGATATATAGTGATTAAAAATTACATTGTATCATTTATTAATTTTTTAGTTTAATGTATTAATTCTTTTCTTAAAAATATTTATATAATATTATATTTTTTTATGTTAATAAAAAAATATAAGTACATGAAAGAATTTGTTTCATAGTGAGTTAGTCAAGCTTTGCAGCTCTTAAGACCTAATAATTTGTAATGGAGTAATGAAGTGACCAAACTCCAAACAAATAACTTGTATTCATGGGTTATGTAGTAGTGTTGTAGATTATGTGATATCTGATATCCCAGTTTCCAGCCAAATAACAACTTTGACCTTTTAAATGACCATGAGGCTCACTCTATCATAAACTTTTAACCCTAACTCTAAAATTCTCCATGCATAGGAGCACCATTGAAGAGAATTCTGATAATCAGAGGAATTTAAGCTTTGACAAAAGTAAAGTTGACATTTTCTTAAAGGATTTAAATAGTAAATTAAACCTCCTAACTTATAAGGACAACATTGAAGAACTTTATCATAATTTTATAACTACCCTTTATCATAAAGACATTCTCTCTAATTCTAGGACCATTATGATTAGCCCGATTTTAGCCAAGATTTATGGAATTATTTTGGAAAAGAAGATTAGCATTTGGCTATAAAGTCACGGTAAAAGAGATAAAGGCCAGGCCGGGTTTAGGAGATATCATTCAATTGTGGACCATCTTGTTACCTTTAGGATCATTGCAGAGGAGTTCCGCAATACTAAAACCAATCTTTTTTGTTGTTTTGTTGACTTTAGAAAATCTTTTGACATGGTTCCTAGGAAAAACCTTTGGAACAGATTGGAAGAGATAAAAGTGCCTCTCGAGTTGAGGGTTGTTGCAATAAGGATGGATGCGAACGTTATTGCTAAGTTTAAAAACACTGAGGGCTGGTCAAAAGAGATTAATTGCAATATCAGAGTCAAACAAGGTTGTCCCTTGTCGCCTACCCTTTTTGACATATACATTGATAAGTTAGAAGAATTCTTGGAAAAAGCAAGTTGTGTGAGCCCTACTCTCAGTGGTATAGTTATCAATCTTCTTCTTTATGCCGATGATATCGTTCTTATGGCAAGGAGTCCCCATGATCTTGAAAACCAACTAAGAATCCTCAAGGACTTTTGCTCCAATATGGGTATGACTGTTAATACTGATACGACTAAGGTCATGATTATTAAATCCAATAAGATCCCTTATGATACCTTTTTATATGAAAACAACAACTTGGAGGAAGTGACTTCATACAAATATCTTGGAATTGATATTCACCACAAGCTCAATTGGAATTATAGCATTGAGAAAAGGATTATTGGGGGATGGAAAGATTATTATGGGCTTGAAAACAATTGTAAATCAGCTGATCTTTGGAGTTGGGATAAGAAGAAACTCCTCTTTGAGACTTTTGTTACACCCGTTATTCTTTATGGATGTGAAGTCTGGGGTTGTAGTATCTCTCGTGAATCCTGGAGAAAGATAGAGAAAATACAAAAGAATTTTATAACCTATAATCTCAAAATTAAAGGAAATACGCCCTATCCCATCCTCCTCATAGAAACAAGCCTCTCCCCCATTGAGAGCATGGCTATGACTAGATACCTAATGTATAAGAACAAGCTAAACAACATTGAATACAAGAGGCTACCTAAAATTGCTTCAAAATCAAGTCATAACCACCATAGACTCAAGCAAGGAGGACATACAGACACTTGGTCTTGGCTAAACTATTGGGGAATCATGGAAGAAACCATTTTGCAGAATAAAGATACTATTAAAAAAAATGTCAAATAAAAATTTAAGGAAAAAATGTTGTGTGATAAGGAGTTAGAGGAAAAAATAAAATTAAGGTATTATAAAGATGTAATCAACCCTAATCTAGAAGATCAAAATTTTATGTCTGTTTTTCCAAGTGTAGAGAAAAAAATAAGCATTGCTAAAATAAGAACAAATTCTCACAAGATCAATAGTGAAACTGGGCATTTGTAATATACTAGATATAAAATGTATGCAAAATAGAAATAAAATGCTAGTAATGGCAGAATAACAACAGTATCACCAGAACATTCACCACAATAACACTGAAATGATATAAGAATAACAACATAAATAGCACTTTGAATCTGAAAGCAATGTTCACGGGCCTCTTCGAGGGGGAAACCTCTAGTTGAGTAGAGCTCTATTACAATAATCTCCAAGCTAGGGTTCTCATACCCTTGACTCCTATTTATACTAAAAAGAAGCATCTAGAGGAAGATCCTTCTAGAAGCGGAAGCTTCTATTAAGTCTTCTTACATCTGCCTTATTCTATTTTATTGAAATGCCTTATTAATATTGACCTTTATTACATTCGAATATATTGTTCTACCTATGTGCAGGTTAGGACCCTAACATGTCCGCCCCCTTAAAAACAACCTTGTCCTCAAGGCTTGAGATGAGGAAATTGCTGCAGAATGGTAGTTGGTTCCCAAGTGGCGTCCACTAGAGTTGTATCTTTCCATTGGACTAGCACTTCCTTGATGGTTCTCTGACATAGGCGATGCTCATGCTAGTCCAAAATTGCTTCTCGTTGTAGCCAAATGGATCCTTCTTCAGCTAACTTTGGAAGGTTGGTTTGAATTTGGCACTTAGCTCCAATCACCTTGTTTAAGCATAAAACATGAAAAACAAGATGTAGCTTCGAATGGCTGGGCAAAGCTAACTGATAGGTGACTTGTCCCATACGCTTGAGAACGGTATAAGGACCATAAAATTTGGCCGCTAGCTTCTGAAAATGCTCGGCCTTGAGGGAAGTTTGCTTGTAAGGTTGTCGTTGAAGAAACACTTGATCCCCTTCTGCAAATTGACGTTCAGAGTGACGTTGATTTGCTTGTTGCTTCATGCGATTCTGTGAAATGACCAAATTCTCTTTGAGGGTACGAAGAATGGCCTCTTGAGCTGTAAGTGTTAGGTCAACCGCCTGGACCTTCGAGGCACCCGATAAGTATGAGAGAACTGAAGGTGGCTTCTGTCCATATACCGCTTGAAAAGGAGTCATGCATGTAGCTGTATGGTATGAAGTGTTGTACCACCATTCAGCTAGGGGTAACCATTGAGCCCACTTACTTTGTTTTTCTGAGGCAAAACACCTCAAATATGTTTCCAAACACTTGTTGACAACTTCCGTTTGGCCATCAGTCTGTGGATGATATGTTGTGATGAGATGCAATTATGTGCCTTGTATCTTGAATAGTTCTTACCAAAAATTGCTTGTGAAAGTTGGGTCACGATCAGAAAAAATAGAGTGTGGCATGCCATGAAGCTTGAAGACCTGATCCATGAAGATTTGAGCCACTATGGATGTTGTAAAAGGGTGTTGAAGGGCACAGAAATGAGAATACTTGGAAAGACGATCAACAACCACCATGATGACAGGTTTATTCCCCGATTTGGGTAAGCTGGTAATAAAATCCATAGAGATATCCTTCCAAATAGCAGGTGGAATCGGGAGTGGTTGCAGTGTGCCCGACGATTTGATTGTTTCTCCCTTGTTGCATTGACACACGTCACATTCAACTACAAAATTATGAATGTCTTGTTTCATACCATCCTAGAAAAAGGAATGTTTGACCCTATCATAGGTTTTGGTGAACCTAGAGTGCCCTACTGTGGGTGTAGCATGAAGCTCAGAAAGTATCGTAGATTTAAGATTTGATTGTTTACTTAAATATAAATGGCCTTTGTATCGAAGTTCCTCATTGAGCCAAGAGTACCCTGGGGAAGCTGAATCATTGGATTGCAGTTGTTGGATCAACTGCGAACTTTTGGGATCTTGTATCCATTCCTGGTGAACGGCTTGGAGCCAATATGGTACAATGAATGAAAGAGAAAAAGGGGATCCTTCATCTTCATATTTTCGGGAAAGTGCATCTGCAACCACATTGTCTTTGCCTTTCTTATAAATGATCTCATAATCATATCCAAAGAGTTTAGTCACCCATTTTTGTTGTTCTGGGGAGAAAATGCGTTGTTCCAGAAAATACTTGAGGCTTTGATGGTCTGTCTTAATTTGGAACCATTGCCCCAATAGATAAGGATGCCACAGATCCACGACATGCAGAATAGCCAACATTTCCTTTTTATAGATGGATTTGCCCAAATTTCTTTCAGATAGTTGCTTGCTGGTAAAGGCCAAAGGTCGACCCTCTTGCATAAGGACAACAAGAATTCCTTTCCCTAAGGCATCACATTCCAACACAAAGGTCTTTGTGAAATCATGAAGAGTGAGAACTGGAGTGGTGCACATGGCCATCTTCAAGGTTTGAAAATCTTGAGCAGTGGCTGGAATCCAAGTGAAAGAGTTCTTTTTTAGGAGAGCAGTGAGAGGTACTGCAATCTTCCCATAATTCTTAACAAACTTGTGATAATACCCTGTTAAGCCTAGAAATCCATGCAAGCTCTTAAGAGTCTTTGGGTGAGACCAGTCTTGCATAGCTTCAATTTTTTTAGGATCCACCCTGACGCCATCTTTCCCAACCAGACGACCCAAGTATTCTACTTCTGAGGCACCAAAAGCACATTTATACTGTTTCAGGAAAAGTTGGTGTTGAGAGAGTAGATGGAGAACTCGATCCACATGAGCAAGATTGTTTGTCCAGGTTTTTCTATAGATGAGGATATCATCAAAGAAAACTAAGACAAAGTGGCAGAGAAAAGGACGGAAGACATGATTCATGAGGCTTTGGAAGGTGGAGGGGGCATTACAAAAGCTAAAGGGCATGACGAAAAACTCATAGTGGCCCTCATGAGTTCTAAAGGAAGTCTTGGGAATATCTTCCTGTTTCATATGTATCTGGTGGTAGCTCGAATGAAGATCCAGTTTAGTGAAGAATTGGGTGCCACTCAATTCATCCAGGAGGTCATCAATGACAGAAATGGGGAATTTTTCTTTGATGGTAAGTTTGTTGAGGGCACGGAAGTCAGGACACATTCTCCAAGAACCTTATTTCTTCAGGATCATGACCACATGAGACGAATAGGGGCTCGTACTAGGGTGGATAACACCTGCATTAAGGAGTTCCTGGACCATTTTCTCAATTTCATTTTTTTGGGAAAATGGGTGACGATACGGATGGATATTGGGAGGAACGCTTCCTGGTACAAAGGGAGTGGAATGATCATGAACACCATGGGAAGGAGGGAGGCCTTGGGGAGTGGAAAGGACCAATTGATGTTTAGAGAGGATGGCTTGGAGGTCTTGTGGTACAGAGGGTGTCTCTGTTGCTTGCATGGCATGGAGTTGGGCGATAACACCAGAATGACCCTTTTTGAGCAGCTTTTCCATGCAATGGGAACTAATGATCTCAGGTGAACCGACGGTGATTCCTTGGAACTTATATTGATGGCCCTCTTGGTCGAATTGCATGGTTAAGTCTTTAAAATCCATGAGAATAGGACCCAAAGTCCTTAGCCAGTCTGCACCCAACACAATGTCACAACCTCCCATGTCGATAGTAAACATATGTGATTTCATGTGGTAGTCACCAATTTGGATACACACATTTTCACAACGCCCTCCACATTTCATGGAGCCACCATTGGCAATCATGATTTGGAAATTATTGATGGCATGGATGTAGCAATGAGTTTCTTGGGCAATGCGACGATGAATACAATTATGGGTGCTGCCACTATCAACCAGAATGATGACCTTTCAATGCTTGATGTAACCGATTAGCTTGAGGGTTTGGGGAGCGGAGAAGCCAGTGAGAGAATTGAGGGAAATGACTGGTTCTACTTCGAGATGGTCTAAGGGAGGGGTTATCTCATTGGATTCAGGTGATTCAGACATAGAGGGACTTTCTTCATCTTCTTTCAAAATCTCCTCGGAGATGGCCATAAAAATCTTTTGTTCTTTACACTTGTGGCCCGGGAAATATTTTTCATCACAGTTATAACAAAGGCCTTTAAGTTGGCATTCAACCATTTCAGCATGAGTAAATTTTTGGATCTTTAGTGGAGCAGAGGCACGAGTGGGATTTACTGGTTTAGGGCGAGGGATGAAGGAGGGTTTTTGGTTTTGAGAAGATATAACCTGTTGTGCTTCTTTATCTATTTTGGTATCCTCCACCCAAATCTCAGGCTGAGCCATGAGGACATGGGCCTGAATTTCATCCTTGAGGCCATTGATAAACAACTCTCAGAAAAAGGCGTCAGACATGCCCTCTGTTCTAAAAGCCAGGCGCTCAAAGGCAGCTATAAAGTCTTCGACTATTCCTAATTTTTTCAACTTTTTCAAATGACCCAAATGGTTGGTGTCAGTGTCAAAGTAATCATAAAGATCTTCCACAAATTGTGTCCAAGCAATATACCCTTGACGAGAATTTTTTCTCCATTGCCACCATTGCCAAGGTTTTTGATCTAGATGGAGAACACCATACCGAAGTTTGGCCAAGTCATCTGTAATGCTATATAAAGAGAAGTAATGTTCCATTTGGGTTACCCAACCAGTGGGATCCAAGCCATCAAATTTTGTCACATCCACCCGTGAAAGGCGTAGGTCACGTTGAAAGTGATGGTTCTGCAAGGTATGGGAATGAGAGGAATGGTCACCTTCAGTATGTTTGGGTGAGGAAGAGGAAGGGTTATATGTAGGGATATGCAGTTTGGTGCAGAGCTCCGAAAAGACTGATTCAAGCTGGGTGGTGAGGTCTTGCTTGATTTCGCCCATTGAGGACTGCATGGTTGTATTGATGGCGACGAAATTGACACTGAGTTGTTTCACTTCTTTTTGGGTCTCAATGAGACCAGATTGCAAGGTGTTGAAGTGAGCTTCCAAGTCTTGGCTACGAGTATGGGCCATGAGGATGGGGGAACTAAAAAGGGGTGGGCGGGGTAAAAAAAATTTGCCGAAAAAATGATATGGCTGAATGTGATAAGGGAGAAGAGATGAATCCAATGGAATAGGTCTGAAATAATGGTGAAACAAATTTCAGACTTTTTTTTTTAACGGAGTTATGGTTTGGTCTGAAGAATACTACAGAGAGGAAATGCCCAACAGGGCTTACAAGGGTGGCCAACAGATGTGCGCTTAAGTACCACTTGTATTTCATGCGTGTATGGATCCCTTGACCATGGGTTTATGCGTGTAATGACAGATCTCTATGGCTTAAATATGTCGGAATACATCTCTACCCTGAAAAAAAAATTAACCCACACTTTTTTCCGAGGTAAGTGCTCTGATACCACTTGTAATATACCAGATATAAAATGTATGCAGAACAGAAATGAAATGCTAGTAATGACAGAATAACAACAATATAACTAGAACATTCACCACAATAACACTAAAACGATATAAGAATAACAACATAAATAGCACTTTGAATCTGAAAGAAATGTTCACAGGCCTCTTCGAGGGGGCAACCTCTAGTTGAGTAGAGCTCTGTTACAATAATCTTCAAGCTAGGGTTCTCATACCTTCGACTTCTATTTATACTAAAAAGAAGAATCTAGAGGAAGATCCTTCTAGAAGCAGAAGCTTCTATTAGGTCTTCTTACATCCGCCTTATTCTATTTTATTGAAAGGCCTTATTAATATTGACCTTTATTACATCCGAATATATTGTTCTACCTATGTGTGGGTTAGGACCCTAACAACGTTGGTCAATTCCTAAAACACCATGGTATGAAAGAGTGTGTCACCTTTGTGACACTAAGAAGGTTGAAGATGAAAAGCACTTTATCTTAGATTTTCCAGCCTATACCCATATTAGATCTCATTTTCAAAATATT
>JASDQU010737602.1:83026-96318 GCA_032191745.1 Picea mariana | reverse complement strand
AAACATTTTTTTATTATTATAGACAAATGTGAAGGTCACTTAGATGGGGAAGAGCAATGAAAGAATGGCAAGGTCTAAAAATCCGTCGGACGGGATTCAAAATAGGGTTACAGAGGATACTAGGGAGAGGTGAGTGTCCAACGACCGGTTTGTACATTTGTGGAATTCCGGGAAAGTGGCCAAGTATGGAATAGGGAAACGGTTGGTCGGACTCATTTTCGGAATTGAGGATTGAATATTTCGTGAATGGACCAACCCAATGATGCGTGTTGGGGTCCTATAATTATAGGCAACTCGATTCTTCGACTGTGGATTTGGCATTTCCCCCGTGATGAAGACTTCTGGTTCGGTTGACCCCCTTTTTTCCCCTNTGCATATTAATGGGAGATCTCCTCAAATCCTGGTCTAGCATTAACACTTGCTAATTGGTTACTTAGAAATAAGATCTTGTATATACTTGCTAATTGATAAATGAAAAGGGTGCGGGCACATGAAACAACGATTAGGAATTGGATATTTTTTGAACCCGCCAACCCGACGATGCACGAAAGAAATTCGAAGAAATGGCGAAGTATTGAAAGTGTATGGAAGCTTAAAAATGGGGTGCAATAGTTTCACAGGAGACGTGAGGACCCAACGGTCAAATTGTATGTCTCATAAGTTTTTAGTGCAAAATGTGTACCACAGAAGAGGGCATGATAGGTAGACTGTAATACAGAAGACGGTATGATGTGAGTCGGGTTGTAAATTTGTATATCGTGGAAGTCAGCGTACTGTTTGCAGGTCATGGAACAATAGAAGTGAAATCTAGAGCCCGCCTACCTGAGATTCCGTGGTGGGAGAAGTGGTTGGGTATGGAATGGGGATGCGGTCGGTCGGAGTCGCGATATAAAAGCACAAGTGCAAATGTGAACCCACAAGTCCTCCAACCCGCGCAGCTAGACATTTTCGAAAAAACGACTAAGTGACGAGAAAGATAAAGTACAGGGAAAAGAGAAATGAGATTTTGGTTAAGTATAGCAGACGGATAAGAAGGGATAATATATTCACATCTGTAATAGATATTACATTTTCTCGCAAGATCTTTTTTGCATGTTTCTGGAGAAGTTGTATACTTATTGCATATACTTGGAAAGAAGTGCGAAGGTGGCGGGCACATAAAACAATGACTATGAATTGGAAATTGTTTGAATCCGCCAACCCGACGATCCATAAAAGAGATTGCAAATTGCAAAAAATGGTCGTGGAAAGCGGTCGGACGAGCTTCAAAAGAGGCTGACAAGGGTTCCCGAGGAGACATGAGGGCTCGAAGGTCAAATTGCATTGATCGGAAATTTTGAGTGCATACTGTGTAACACGGAAGAGGGGCTGATGTAGGAGTCGTGAACCCACAAGTTCGTTAACCCACGCAGCTAGACATTTTCGAAAAAATGACTAAGTGACGAGAAAGATAAAGTACAGGGAAAATAGAAACAAGAATTTGGTTAAGTATAGAATTTGAAAAAGAAGGGCTAATATATTCACATCTGTAATAGATATTCCATTTCCTGGCAAGATATTTCCTACATGTTTCTTGAGAAGTTATATACTTATTGCATATACTTGGAAAGAAGTGCGAAGGTGGTGGGCACAAAAAATAATGACTAGGAATTGTAAATTGCCTGAACCCGCCAACCCGACGATCCGTGAAAGAGATTGCAAGAAATGACTGTGGAAAGCAGTAGGACGAGCTTCAAAAAAGGTTGACAAGGGTTCTCAAGGAGACATGAGGGATTGATGGTCAAATTGTATTGATCAAAACTTTTGAGTGCATACTGTGTAACACAGAAGAGGGGTTGATGTAGGAGTCGTGAATCCGCAAGTCCGCCAACCCGCGCAGCTAAACATTTTTGGAAAAAAGACTAAGTGACGAGAAAGATAAAGTACAGGGAAAAAAGAAATGAGAATTTGGTTAAGTATAGAAGACAAAAAATAATTGATAATATATTCACATCTGTAATAGATATTCCATTTCCTGGAAAGATCTTTTCTGCATGTTTTTGGAGCAGTTATATACTTATTGCATATACTTGGAAAGAAGTGTGAAGGTGGCGAGCACAAAAAAAAACGACTAGGAATTGGAAATTGTCTGAACCCACCAACCTGATGATCCGCGAAAGAGATTGCAAGAAATGGTCATGGAAAGTGGTTGGACGGGCTTCAAAACAGACTGACAAGGGTTCCCGAGGAGACATGAGGGCCGGAAGGAAAAATTGTATTGATCGGAACTTTTGAGTCCATACTGTGTAACACAGAAGAGGGATGATGTACGAGTCCGGAAGTCAATTTGTATATCATGGAAGCGGGGGGCCTATTTTCAGGTCAAGGAACACTGGAAGTGCGGTCCGCCTGTTTGGGAATCCGCAAGCGAAAAAAGACGGGTAAGTATGGAATTGGAGGCACAAAATAGATTCCAAGAAATGGATAAATATGGAAAGTAGACTCAGGGGCTTCAAAATGGGGTGACAATAGTTCCCTAGGAGACGTGAGGACCCAAAGGTCAAATTGCAGGTCTCAAAACTTTCATGTGCAAACTTTGTATCACGGAAGAGGGTATGATGTGGGAGTGCAGCAGTAAATTTGTATATAGCGGAGGTCTGGGTGTTTTTTGCAGGCCACAGAACAATGGAAGTGCAATATAGAGCCCGCCTGCCCTAGAATTAGTGATCTGAAAAGTGCCTAGGCATCGAATGGCTAGTGGTTGCTCGGAGTCGCAATATAAAATCATGAGTTCAAATGTGAACCAGTGAGTCGGACAACGCACACATTTAGACATTTTTGAAAAAATGACTAAGTAACGATAAAGAGAGAGTAGAGGGGAAAAAGAAACGACAATTTGGTCAAGTATAGAAGAGGGAAAAGAAGGTCCAATATATTCAATTCTGCAATAGATATTCCATTTCCTGGAAATATCTTTTTTGTATGTTGTTGGAGAAGTTGTGTACATATTTCATATACTTGGAAAAAAATTTGAAGGTAGCGGGCATAAGAAACAACAACTAGAAATTTGAAATTTCCTAAACCCACGAACTCGACGATCCATGAAAGAGATGTCAAGAAATGGTCAAGTGTGGAAAGCGATTGGACAGGCTTCAAAATAGGGTGGCGGGTTCCCGAGGAGACGTAAGGCCCCGACTGTCAAATTGTATATATCGAAACATTCCAATGAAAAATGTGTAACACAGAAGAGGAGATGATGTGGGATTCCAGAAGTAAATTTGCATATCACAGAAGCTGGAGTGTTGTTTGCAAGTCACAGAACAGTGGAAAGTGAAATTTAGACAAAGGGGAAGCGCTCGGTCGAAACGCGTGAATCCGCCAACCCGCGTAGCAATACATTTTCGAAAAAAACGACTAAGTAACCAGAAAGAGAAACTACAAGGGATAAAAGAGTGGGAAAATAGAAAGGCGGACGACAATTTTTGTAAGTGGGAATTGGTTTCAAACAAGCCCCATTGTTGCAAAACCATCATTTTCTAGTAATTGTCAGCAAATGCTTTGTTGAAGATTAAATTGTATTGCAACTTGTGGGAGTAAGTGTGTTCTTGATACATTCTTCCATGACTGTAACATATTAAATTAAGTATTAAACTTCTTGCATTATGGTTGTTAGCATTAAAGCTTAATAATTGCATGTCTAGAAATAAGAATGACGATCTTGCTACAACATTGTGATTTGGTATTGCTATGTTCTATTGGCATTACAAATAGAATTGAACGTTGGTTTGCAACTGTCTAAAATTCATTTTTTGTTTCCATAAAAACCTGATAGATCAACATAGTGCATTGTCATATAATTGTTAGATGCTCCATTTTAGAATAAATTACCTAAGCAAACACAATATCGAAGAACTATGAGACTACCGAACCATGCCAATGAGAAGAGGTGTTAAATCCAGAAAAGAAGTAGCAACCAAGACTCCAAGGAAATTTTTTTAATAGTAAATCCATTTAAAAAAAAAAAATACTGAGCACTGTATATCTATCCTTAGAAATTGGATCGAGTTATTTGGGCCAAAACATTGAACATATCTGCCATAAACACAGGCACATGATCTACAACATGCCTGACCCATCAAGATGCTCTTCAACATCCATACAAAACCGATTACCATGCTTTCTTTTTAGGAAATCCTTATAGTATTCTTCTCGATGGATCAATGTTCGGTGCCCCGATCTCAATATTTTGTGGAAGACCTGAGACAACAAAAAAATAGGAGAGCGGGTCCGCAGTGGAATAAATCCTTGGCTTGAAGGAGATGAACAATAGTCTTGTGGTAAAATTGATATTTCTCACAAGCTTCTCGTGAGGAAGAAGACGAAAAATGTTGTAGGGAAAAAAAATGGCCCTTAACTGAAAGTTAGGACACACCAAGAAACTACCTCTTCAAAATTAAAAATGTCAGGGACACATGTTGCACACGCAATTCCAGAGGCCCAAATTAGTCCATTCTGGGCGGAGGGAGATGACTAGTAGGAATATGCCTTGAACTAGTGGGAGTTCTGGTCCTCATTCCCTAAGATGTTAATTGTATATCCAAAGAACAAGATAGTGGTCTCGTAATTGAATATTTTTTTGGCTTCAAATATATCTCTGCTAGCATCAATAGATAATTTCCTTACAGTGAAAGACTCTATCCCAAAATAGACTAATTCGGACCTATGGAATTCCTACTTTCGAGCTGCAAAGCGGCTATTGCATTCAACGTCGGTTTCTTTTATGAAACTCCTTCTTTTTGTGTTGTCAGGACTGCCATTGCTGAGCTAGGAAGTACCGCCCATTATGGTTGATTTCAATTTGGGCGCAGAAGTGGAAATAATATATGCATTTCTATCATCCATTGTCGTATCATCATCCATCGAATCATCTTCTTTCGGCTCGAAATCCATCGCATCAACCTCTGCGCCAACCATCAATGCAAGTGGGCAGGTTGTCTGAGCAGGCAGGTTTGCCTTGGAATTCTTTGGCTTGAAATATATCTCTTGGTGCACCAATGGACCATCTCCTTTTTTTCTCCTGGGCGGAGGGAGATGAGTAGTAAGAATATGCCCTAGAATACTGGAACCTCTGGCCATCATGCCCGAACGTGTTTTCTGCATCTGGCCATAAGTTAACGAGAATTTCTGTTTTCTCCAGACGATGCTTGAAATGAAAATTGGGAAGGGATAATATAACCCTTTGCAAATCTTGGTTTTATGTGTATCAATGGAAGATCTCCTTGAGCCTTTCACTAATCAATGACAATCTCCAGGGTTCGTGCATAATGAGATGTAACCATTAAAGCTTACTAATTGCATATTTAGAAAAAAGTGCGAAGGTGGAAGTGACGACGAAGAGCGATTAAGAATTAGATCTTTCTTAAAGGCGCCAACCGAGCGACACACAAAATAGATTGCATCATGTTTGAAATGAATATTTGGAAAGGATAACACTCTTCTCCACAAATCTTGCTTTAATTCATATTAGTGATGAATATTCTTCGACCTTCTGGACATTAATGGCAATCTTAACGGTTCTTGCATGATGACCTACTAAGATTAAAGCTTAATGATTACATATCTGGAAAGAAGTACGAAGGTAGCGGGGATGGCAAAGAGAGACTAAGCATTGTACATTTCGTCCACCCGCCAACCCGTGAAACAGATTCCAAGAAATGCCCAAGTATGGAAAGAGGTCGAGCGAATTTCATAAAAAGGGTCACATGATATACGCATGAGACGTGAGGGGCCGATGGTCAAATTGTATGTTACAATAACAAATTTTGTCCATCAATTTGTATATCGCGAAATTTCGGGTGTTATTTGTACGTAGGGGAATAGTGGAAGTGCAATCTTGAGTAAACAATTTGTATATTGCAGAACGTAGGGTGTTGTATATAAAAGAAGGATACAATCTAAAAAAGGACACAATCAGAATAAGGACCAAGTAAACAGAAAGTGAAAGCAAACGATCCGTGAAAGAGATTGCAAGAAATGGCTGTGGAAAGCGGTAGGACGAGCTTCAAAAGAGGCTGACAAGGGTTCCCAAGGAGACATGAGGGCTCGACGGTCAAATTGTATTGATCAGAATTTTTGAGTGCATACTGTGTAACACGGAAGAGGGGCTGATGTAGGAGTTGTGAGTCCGCAATTCCGCCAACCCGCGCAGCTAAACATTTTTGGAAAAAAGACTAAGTGACGAGAAAGATAAAGTACAGGGAAAAAAGAAACGAGAATTTGGTTAAGTATAGAAGACAAAAAATAATTGATAATATATTCACATCTGTAATAGATATTCCATTTCCTGGAAAGATCTTTTCTGCATGTTTCTGGAGCAGTTATATACTTATTGCATATACTTGGAAAGAAGTGCGAAGGTGGCGGGAACAAAAAACAACGACTAGGAATTGGAAATTGTCTAAACCCACCAACCTGACGATTCACGAAAGAGATTGCAAGAAATGGTCATGGAAAGTGGTTGGATGGGCTTCAAAATAGACTGACAAAGGTTCCCGAGGAGACATGAGGGCCGGATGGAAAAATTGTATTGATCGGAACTTTTGAGTGCATAGTGTGTAACACAGAAGAGGGATGATGTATGAGTCCAGAAGTCAGTTTGTATATCGTGGAAGCAGGGGGGCTGTTTGCAGGTCAAGGAACATTGGAAGTGCGATCCGCCTGTCTGGGAATCCGCAAGTGAAAAAATTCGGGTAAGTATGGAATTGGAGGCACAAAATAGATTCCAAGAAATGGAGAAATATGGAAAGCGGACTCAGGGGCTTCAAAATGGGGTGTCAATAGTTCCCTAGGAGATGAGAGGACCCGAAGGTCAAATTGCATGTCTCAAAACTTTCATGTGCAAACTTTGTATCATGGAAGAGGGTATGATGTGGGAGTGCGGCAATAAATTTGTATATAGCGGAGATCTGGGTGTTTTTTGCAGGCCACAGAACAATGGAAGTGCAATATAGAGCCCGCCTGCCCTGGAATTAGTGATTTGAAAAGTGGCTAGGCATCGAACGACTAGTGGTTGCTCGGAGTCGCAATATAAAAGCATGAGTAAAAATGTGAACCAGTGAGTCGGCCAATGCACACATTTAGACATTTTCGGAAAAACGACTAAGTAACGATAAAGAGAGAGTAGAGTGGAAAAAGAAATGACAATTTGGTCAAGTATAGAAGAGGGAAAAGAAGGTCCAATATATTCAATTCTACAATAGATATTCCATTTCCTGGAAAGATCTTTTTTGTATGTTGTTGGAGAAGTTGTATACATATTTCATATACTTGGAAAGAAATATGAAGGTAGCGGGCATAAGAAACAACAGCTAGAAATTTGAAATTTCCTAAACCCACGAACTCGACGATCCATGAAAGAGATGTCAAGAAATGGTCAAGTGTGGAAAGCGATCGGACGGGCTTCAAAATAGAGTGACGGGTTCCTGAGGAGACATAAGGCCCCGACTGTCAAATTGTATATATCGGAACATTCCAATGAAAAATGTGTAACACAGAAGAGGGGCTGATGTGGGATTCCAAAAGTAAATCTGCATATCATAGAAGCTCGAGTGTTGTTTGCAGGTCACAGAACAGTGGAAAGTGAAATTTAGACAAACGGGAAGCGCTCGGTTGAAACGCGTGAATCCTCCAACCCGCGTAGCAATACATTTTCGGAAAAAACGACTAAGTAACCAGAAAGAGAAACTACAAGGGATAAAAGAGTGGGAAAATAGAAAGGCGGAGGGCAATTTTTGTAAGCGGGAATTGGTTTCAAACAAGCCCCATTGTTGCAAAACCATCATTTTCTAGTAATTGTCAGCAAATGCTTTGTTGAAGATTAAATTATATTGCAACTTGTGGGAGTAAGTGTGTTCTTGATACATTCTTCCATGACTGTAACATATTAAATTAAGTATTAAACTTCTTTCATTATGGGTTGTTAGCATTAAAGATTAATAATTGCATGTCTAGAAACAAGAATGACAATCTTGCTACAACATTGTGATTTGGTATTGCTATGTTCTATCGGCATTACAAATAGAATTGAACGTTGGTTTGCAACTGTCTGAAATTCATTTTTTGTTTCCATAAAAACCTGATAGATCAACATAGTGCATTGTCATATAATTGTTAGATGCTCCATTTTAGAATAAATTACCTAAGCAAACACAATATCGAAGAACTATGAGACTACCGAACCATGCCAATGAGAAGAGGTGTTAAATCCAGAAAAGAAGCAGCAACCAAGACTCCAAGGCAAATTTTTTAATAGTAAATCCATTTAAAAAAAAAAGAATACTGAGCACTGTATATCTATCCTCAGAAATTGGACCGAGTTCTTTGGGCCAAAACATTGAACATATCTGCCATAAACACAGGCACAGGATCTACAACATGCCTGACCCATCGAGATGCTCTTCAACATCCATACAAAATCGATTACCATGCTTTCTTTTTAGGAAATCCTTGTAGTATTCTCCTCGATGGATCAATGTTCGGTGGCCCGATCTCAATATTTTGTGGAAGACCTGAGACAACAAAAAAACAGGAGAGCGGGTGCGCAGTGGAATAAATCCTTGGCTTGAAGCAGATGAACAATAGTCTTGTGGTAAAATTGATATTTCTCACAAGCTTCTCATGAGAAAGAAGAAGAAAAACGTTGTAGGGAAAACAAAATGGCCATTAACTGAAAGTTAGGACACACCAAGAAACTACCTCTTCAAAATTGAAAACTTCAGGGACACATGTTGCACGTGCAATTCCAGAGGCCCAAATTAGTCCATTCTGGGTGAAGGGAGATGACTAGTAGGAATATGCCTTGAACTAGTGGGAGTTCTGGTCCTCATTCCCTAAGATGTTAATTGTATATCCAGAGAACAAGATAATGGTCCCGCAATTGATTTTTTTTTTGGCTTCAAATATATCTCTGCGAGCATCAATAGATAATTTCCTTACAGTGAAAGACTCTAGCCCAAAACAGACTAATTCGAACCTATGGAATTCCTACTTTCGAGCTGCAAAGCGACTATTGCATTCAACGTCGATTTCTTTTATGAAACTCCTTCTTTTGGTGTTGTCAGGACTGCCATTCCCGAGCTGAGAAGTACCACCCATTATGGTTGATTTCAATTTGGGTGCAGGAGTGGAAACAATATATGCATTTCCATCATCCATTGTCGTATCATCATCCATCGAATCATCTTCTTTCGGCTCGAAATCCATCGCATCAACCTCTGCGCCAACCATCAATGCAAGTGGGCAGGTTGTCTGAGCAGGCAGGTTTGCCTTGGAATTCTTTGGCTTGAAATATATCTCTTGGTGCACCAATGGACCATCTCCTTTTTTTCTCCTGGGCGGAGGGAGATGAGTAGTAAGAATATGCCCTGGAATACTGGAACCTCTAGCCATCATGCCCGAACGTTCTTTCTGTATCTGGCCATAAGTTAACGAGAATTTCTGTTTTCTCTAGACGATGCTTGAAATGAAAATTGGGAAGGGATAATATAACCCTTTGCAAATCTTGGTTTAATGTGTATCAATGGAAGATCTCCTCGAGCCTTTCACTGATCAATGACAATCTCCAGGGTTCATGCGTAATGAGATGTAACCATTAAATCTTACTAATTGCATATTTAGAAAAATGTGCGAAGGTGGAAGTGACGATGAAGAGTGATTAAGGATTAGATCTTTCTTAAAGGCGCCACCCGACCGACACACAAAATAGATTGCATCATGTTTGAAATGAATACTTGGAAAGGATAACACTCTTCTCCACAGATCTTGCTTTAATTCATATTAGTGACAAATCTTCTTCGACCTTCCGTACATTAATGACAATCTTAACGGTTCTTGCATGATGAACTACTAGCATTAAAGCTTAATAATTGCATATCTAGAAAGAAGTACGAAGGTAGCAGGGATGGCGAAGAGAGACTAAGCATTGACTATTTTGTCCATCCGCCAACCCGTGAAACATATTCTAAGAAATGCCCAAGTATGGAAAGAGGTCGGGCGAATTTCAGAAAAAAGGTCACATGATATACGCATGAGATGTGAGGGGCCGATGATCAAATTGTATGTTACAATGACAAATTTTTTCCATCAATTTGTATATCGCGAAATTTCAGGTGTTATTTGTACGTAGGGGAATAGTGGAAGTGCAATGTTGAGTAAACAATTTGTATATTGTAGAACTTCGGGTGTTGTATATAAAAGAAGGATACAATCGAAAAAAGGACACAATAAAAGAAAAGACCAAGTAAACAGAAAGCGAAAGAAAATTATCCGTGAAAGAGATTGCAAGAAATGGCCGTGGAAAGCTGTAGGATGAGCTTCAAAACAGGCTGACAAGGGTTCCCAAGGAGACATGAAGGCTCGACGGTCAAATTGAATTGATCAGAACTTTTGAGTGCATACTGTGTAACACAGAAGAGGGGCTGATGTAGGAGTCGTGAATCCACGAGTCCGCCAACCCGTGCAGCTAAACATTTTTGGAAAAAAGACTAAGTGATGAGAAACATAAAGTACAGGGAAAAAAGAAACAAGTATTTGGTTAAGTATAGAAGACAAAAAATAATTGATAATATATTCACATCTGTAATAGATATTCCATTTCCTAGAAAGATCTTTTCTGCATGTTTTTGGAGCAGTTATATACTTATTGCATATAGTTGGAAAGAAGTGTGAAGGTGGCGGGCACAAAAAACAACGACTAGGAATTGGAAATTGTTTGAACCCACCAACCTGACGATCCGCGAAAGAGATTGCAAGAAATGGTCATGGAAAGTGGTTGGACGAGCTTCAAAAGAGACTGACAAGGGTTCCCGAGGAGACATGAGTGCCAGACAGAAAAATTGTATTGATCGGAACTTTTGAGTGCATACTATGTAACACGGAAGAGGGATGATGTATGAGTCCGGAAGTCAATTTGTATATCGTGGAAGCGGGGGGCCTGTTTGCAGGTCAAGGAACACTGGAAGTGTGGTCCGCCTGTCTGGTAATCCGCAAGAAAAAAAAGTTGGGTAAGTATGGAATTGGAGGCACAAAATAGATTCCAATAAATGGAGAAATATGGAAAGCAGACTCAGGGGCTTCAAAATGGGGTGAAAATAGTTCCCTAGGAGACGTGAGGACCCGAAGGTCAAATTGCATGTCTCAAAACTTTCATGTGCAAACTTTGTATCACGGAAGAGGGTATGATGTGGGAGTGCGGCAGTAAATTTGTATATAGCGGAGGTATGGGTGTTTTTTGCAGGCCACATAACAATGGAAGTGCAATATAGAGCCCGCCTGCCCTGGAATTAGTGATATGAAAAGTGCCTAGGCATTAAATGGCTAGTGGTTGCTCGGAGTCGCAATATAAAAGCATGAGTGCAAATGTGAACCAGTGAGTTGGCCAATGCATGCATTAAGACATTTTCGGAAAAACGACTAAGTAATGATAAAGAGAGAGTAGAGGGGAAAAAGAAACGACAATTTGGTCAAGTATAGAAGAGGGAAAAGAAGGTCCAATATATTCAATTCTGCAATAGATATTCCATTTCCTGGAAAGATCTTTTTTGTATGTTGTTGGAGAAGTTGTATACATATTTCATATACTTGGAAAGAAATTTGAAGGTAGCGGGCATAAGAAACAACAACTAGAAATTTGAAATTTCCTAAACCCACGAACTCAATGATCCATGAAAGGGATGTCAATAAATGGTCAAGTGTGGAAAGCGATCGGACGGGCTTCAAATTGTATATATCGGAACATTCCAATGACAAATGTGTAACACAGAAGAGGGGATGATGTGGGATTCTAGAAGTAAATATGCATATCGCAGAAGTTGGAGTGTTGTTTGCAGGTCACAGAACAGTGGAAAGTGAAATTCAGACAAAGGGGAAGCGCTCGGTCGAAACACGTGAATCCACCAACCCGCATAGCAATACATTTTTGGAAAAAAATGACTAAGTAACCAGAAAGAGAAACTACAAGGGATAAAAGGGTGGGAAAAGAGAAAGGCGGAGGGCAATTTTCATAAGCGGGAATTTGTTTCAAACAAGCCCCATTGTTGCAAAACCATCATTTTCTAGTAATTGTCAGCAAATGCTTTGTTGAAGATTAAATAGTATTGCATGTCCAGGACTGTAACATATTAAATTAAGTATTAAACGTCTTTCATTATGGGTTGTTAGCTTTAAAGATTAATAATTGCATGTCTAGAAACAAGAATGACGATCTTGCTACAACATTGTGATTTGGTATTGCTATGTTCTATTGGCATTACAAATAGAATTGAACGTTGGTTTGCAACTGTCTGAAATTCATTTTTTGTTTCCATAAAAACATGATAGATCAACATAGTGCGTTGTCATATAATTGTTAGATGCTCCATTTTAGAATAAATTACCTAAGCAAACTCAATATCGAAGAACTGTGAGACTAAAAAACCATGCCAATGAGAAGAGGTGTTAAATCCAGAAAAGAAGCAGCAACCAAGACTCCAAGGCAAATTTTTTAATAGTAAATCCATTTAAAAAAAAAAGAATACTGAGCACTGTATATCTATCCTTAGAAATTGGACCGAGTTCTTTGGGCCAAAACATTGAACATATCTTCCATAAACACAGGCACAAGATCTACAACATGTCTGACCCATCGAGATGCTCTTCAACATCCATACAAAACCGATTACCATGCTTTCTTTTTAGGAAATCCTTGCAGTATTATCCTCAATGGATCAATGTTTGGTGCCCCGATCTCAATATTTTGCAGAAGACCTGAGACAACAAAAAAACAGGAGAGCGGGTTCGCAGTGGAATAAATCCTTGGCTTGAAGCAGATGAACAATAGTCTTGTGGTAAAATTGATATTTCTCACAAGCTTCTCGTGAGGAAGAAGATGAAAAACGTTGTAGGGAAAACAAAATGGCCCTTAACTGAAATTTAGGACACATCAAGAAACTACCTCTTCAAAATTAAAAACGTCAGGGACACATGTTGCACGCGCAATTCCAGAGGCCCAAATTAGTCCATTCTGGGTGGAGGGAGATGACTAGTAGGAATATGCCTTGAACTAGTGGGAGTTCTGGTCCTCATTCCCTAAGATGTTAATTGTATATCCAGAGAACAAGATAGTGGTCCCGCAATTGAATATTTTTTTGGCTTCAAATATATCTCTGCGAGCATCAATAGATAATTTCCTTACAGTGAAAGACTCTAGCCCAAAACAGACTAATTTGGACCTATGAAATTCCTACTTTCAAGCTGCAAAGTGGTTATTGCATTCAACG
>JASDQU010737602.1:46641-79431 GCA_032191745.1 Picea mariana | reverse complement strand
TCTTAGTGGACGTTAATCATCATCATCATCATCATAATTGATTATTTTGCATCATATTATTAGTTAAATCAATGGACTCAATATTTTTGCCATTAAAACTGTAGTTATTTCAATAATTATAAAATATTGGTCCATGATTTTCCTCTTAAAAAAACTCATGTTATTATTTTTCTCATGTAAAAACATACCTTGATGGATTTTCTAACACACTAAGTGGAAAATGGAAATGAAGACTAATTTTTTTCCACAAATTAAAAATTTCAAAACAATAATAATAATCTTATCCTTTTTCTCATGTAAAAACATACCTCAATGGATTCTCTAAAACAATGATAAGTGGAAAATAGAAATGGAGACTAATTCTTTGCCCCACAAATTAAAACTTTAAAAAGAAAGTTAATAATGTTTTTAAGTGGATCATGAGAAAGGAGTATATAAAATTTAGTTAATAATATTTTTAGTAGTTTTCCACATAACAAAAAATTCTTAATAATATACATGATTTTTGGGGGGAGTTGTGATTTTCTTCATTGAATAATTTAATTTTTTTTATTTTTTTTATTCTTCAAAATTATTTACGTATTATTTAATAAATTTAAAATTGTTTTAATTATGTCATATAAAATTTGTTTAATTTAAGCATTAAAAATATCAATAGGTTAAAATCTTCATAAAAATATAAAAATATGATCTTGTTTCCAATTTAATATGAAAACCAAATACAAAGTTATAACAAAAGTGTGGAGATACAACAAAACTTGACTTCTATTAATAAAAGAAGTGTGTTGAATTATTAAAAAAAATGTAGAATGAAACAAATTCACTCAAATGTTTGTAGTTGATCTACGAGAAGAGATGTGATGCACATTCACCAAAGTGCATTACAAGGAGGTCAAAAGGTATTCCTATCCCAAAGAAGCAATGAGAAAACCCTAAACATCCAAAAATCTTACCCTAAGAGATGCAACACCAAAAGGCTTGTGGACTCTGATGAGCTTAGTTGGTGTAAAAGGCTTGTGGACCCTGATGAGCTTAGTTGGTATGCCAACTTCTATCAGTCGTAACGTTTGCATACGATCTATGGTGGATGTGCTCGATAGCATATTGGAAAGGTCTAGTTGAGAAGTATGAATTCTGGTTGGCCTAGACCATTCCTTTGATTATTTTCACGACACTTCTATGCCTATAAAAAACTCTTTAAAACTTGAAAATAACCCTAGAGTTCAAAACTTGAAAAATGTAAAAAAACTATCAAAATAAAAAATTGTGCTTTGAACTAGTAGAATAGGTAAATAACCAGTAATATCTATCTAAAAAAATATAATCATCATTACACACATGAAACTTATTATTGTTATTTATAAAATATATCTAAATGAGAACATCGGTATGCATACCCACCGTTGTCACAAAGGAAAGAGTATAATCGTAAGTTCTTATGGAAGAGTAGTTATATGCTTTTGTCCAACCTGAAAAAAAAAAAGCATATTCATACAAGACAATTATTTAAAGTATCTTCCAATTACATGATTAAAATTTTATTTTAAAAAAATTATATATAGACGGTCATATTTAAGATCGTTATGTTCCTTTATGGAATATGAGAGTAATGGAAGGAGATTATGAATAAGTTTTTATAAGGTATATTTGAATAATTTTTTTTTATATAGGAGATGCAAAGGTGAGCCATATTTATTTATGCAAATATAAATATAATTGCTCCATCACATTTACCATTTTCATCATTTGAATCTGTCCAATTATTATTAGGATTTGTGTAACAAGGGGGTTTGAATTTGATATGAATTCAATAATTATTATTAGGATTTGTGTAACAAGGGGGTTTGAATTTGATATGAATTCAATATTTATGTTGAACACCTACTATTTGAAGCATGCATCATGTATAGATTATAAGAAGGGGGTTTGAATTTGATGTCTCCACCTACAATATAGAAAGGGTGGATCTTGTGGTGGGATGATGACATTTAATGTTTCACTGTTTTCTTGTATGGCTATGGTAAGTAGCTAGCTACCATTAGAAAAAGGAAGAATAATGTCACTGCTAAGGAGCTAGAACAATTTTCGAGGATGATGCAATTTAGTCCCTTCAACGAGAAATTGAAGGATAAATAATTGAAGATAAACATTTTTTCAAAATTGAGGAAACTTATAGATCAACAGGATTTAAAATTTGACATTGCCTCCATTAATTCAAGACAAGTGACATGCTAACTAAGGACTTATTCAAATACATAGCCTTTAAGGAAGTAATCAATTGAATTGAACCACTTAATATAGTGGAAGGAATAATCATAAATCAATTGTCCAATATAATGTTAAATGTAATGAGCATACAACGTGAGAGCCCAACACAAAAAAGATCCAACAGAGTTAAAAGAGAGAATAGAAGCACAATAGCAGATATGTGACGTAGACAATAATGCATGTGAAGAAGAACGAGAAGAACAAAATGGTAAGCACACAATTTAGGCATGGAGGTGAAAAGTGTATGATAGTTATATGATAAGAAAATAAATAATTATGATGAATGTTAGCAAGAGTACAATGAGAAGCATGCATGGTGAGCATGACAAGTCTTTATTCCAACATAGGAAAACGTTAGAGGAAGTTGAAACATTGTAACTTAAGGAAGTTGAACAATCCTGCATAGATAGAGAGGGATTATTGAGGGGTCATCCTCTGCACTATAATATGCATATATTATATTGGATATAAAGGATAATGAGGACTAGGATGGAAGAGAGTGAAGAAAAAATGATGTTGATATTGTAGGAACGTCAAGAACCGATGGTTCATCACACTTATCCTAGATTTTAGTTGGGTGGTTTACCTACACATGGATACATTAAGTTGAGTGATCGACTATATATTTACATTAGTTGGTCAAGTAGTCGACATGCTTGTTGGGTGGAAAATCAACTAATAGTCGAAGGTAGTCGGGTGATAGATTGACCAACCCAACAATCTACTATGAGTTAGACGCATGGACGGTCCAGTCGATCACCCTTGTCGAGTCGAATAGACAAAACAAATTTGATGGAGTTAACTCTAACAAATGGCGATTATATGTGGACATGGTCTTCCTAATTTCATTGAGTTTGGTTAGATATTAAGGATATAAATAATAGGCCCCTTGGTTCATTATCATCAAGCAAACAAAATGACATCATATGGGGATATTAAGGTCCAATATGCATTGTGATATTTTGATCATTATGCACTTTGCTTAAGTGTTGTAATAGTGCCTTTAGACACCACCTTTGTCTTCAAAATTTGTATTCCCTCTTCAATTATTTACAAAATTGTCATTTTGTTTCATTACAGGTTCCACCCCTTTCCCAACATGGTATCAGAGTCAATGGTTTGAAAACTTTACTATTATCTGCAAACCTTGTTGAGATGGATCTATTGTGTGATTGAGTCTATGCCAATGGTTTCTTGATTGGAACTTATCGAAAAAAAACCTTTTTGTCTAGATATAGAAGATGGCTTTGAAGATTGATCTTGTTGTTTGGAACAAATCAAATTCTGCAGTATGGAAACCAAACATGGAAACCCTACTGAAGAGTAAAGGAATGTGTTATTATATGAAGATTGTGAGTCCAGATACACCAGCAGATGAGGCGAGGTTCATTGTTGATGGAAAGATGGATGAGACAATGGGGGTCATCATGACATATATCACACGGGAGATTCATTTTCACCTCAGTGGAATGGACTTCCCCCATCAATTCCAAAATAAGTTGAAGTCATTGTTCGACCAAGTCAATGAAATCCACATCATGCATTTGGAGAAAGAGTTGATCTCTATCTATCCTCATTATTTTGACATAATGGAGGACTATTTGGTGCATGTAATGTAACTCGAGTTGAAATTGGGAAAATATAGAAAGAATTATTAGAATAAAGATCGACAACACATCGATCTATTCGTCATGAATTGAGAACATCATTCGACGTGTTCATGTCAAATTTCCGCAGTAACTAGAAAGCATGCAAGGAATACGGTAAGGATTACAAATTTGAATATTATTTTGGCCTTTTGATTATTGATTGGCACTGATTTCTTGAAGAAGGAAAGGTTGGTGGTAAACATCAATCCCACTTGCTCAAGGGAAAAATAAGGTTGGTTCATAGGGAAATAATAAGGTTTGATACTTCCACATAGAGACCTATATTCCATTACTAGAAACCTAAGGGACAAAGAGATACACCCTAGTGATGTCAAAACACGAAGACGTGTAAGTATTGTGGAAATACTATACATGTGGAGAAAATATGTTATGAGAGGAGAGAGGAAAGAGAAAGAAATACAAGAGGGTTGGACAAGGAGTGTTTGAGTGTGTGAGAGGGAGGGAGGGGGGTAAAAAGAGAGTGTGTAGAGGGAGAGTAAGAGGAAGGGGGGGAGATAAAGAGGGGAGGGGTAGATGTATGAGAGAGAGAGTGTATAGATAGTGAGAGGGAGGGGTGATAGAGGGGGAGAGAGGTGGGGGTGGAGACAGAGAGAGACTGATTGTGAGAGGAAGGGGAGAAGATAGAGGGTAGGGAGGGTAGAGAGATATAAAGAGAGATACTGGAAGGGAGTAGAGGAGAGGGAGAAAGAGAGGAGGGATAGTGAGAGGGAGGGGGAGATATAGAGAGAGGAGGGGGTTAGAGAGAGAACGTTTGAGTGTGAGAGGGGGGAAGAGAAAGAAAGAGCGGTGGGGTGGAAAAGGAAGTGGTGAAGAGAGAGTGATATTGATTGTGAGTGGAGAGATAGTGAGGGTGAGGGGGAGAGAGAGGGGGGGGAAGGGAGGAGAGGGTGGAGAGAGAGTGAGATTGATTTTTAGAGAAAAGGGGGAGATAGAGGCAAGGGGGGGTGGGTAGAGATATATAAATATATTAATGGAGCATTGAAAGTGCATGTGAAAGAATGTGGGAGGAAGAGAGAGGTAGACAAAGAGAGGAGGCAGAGAGAGGTAGACAAAGTATGAAGGTAGAGAGTGAGTGTGTCAAAGTGTGGGAGGGAAAGAGAGAGAGGAAGATATATAGGGGGGATAGAAAATTTGTGTGTGAGAGTGTGGGAGGGAGACAAAGGAAGAAATAGAGGGGGATAGAAAGTGCGTGTCAGAGAGTTTTGGAGGGAGAGAGAGGAAGAAAAATACATGAGGTAGAGAGTGAGTGTGTTAGTGTTAGGTAGCTAGAGATGTAGTGGGGGGGGGCATAAGGCCCATAATGATAATAGTGGAGGCCATTCAATGTAAGGCGGACTAGGTCCACTATATTATTAAATAAGGCCCACTATGCTTGTTAGATATAATAAATTGGTAGTTAGATATAATAATTGTAAGAGGATTTCTTAGAAGGTTCTACTTCTAGAATATTCCTCCTCTAGAATGTTTTTAGGTGATGGTAGCACTTTATAAAGGGGTTCAAGCAATGTAATACGACATGAAGATAATTATTATATTTGGAGCGGTAGCTCAATAGGAGGAAGCCCCCTCGAAGAGGAAAGTGAAGAGGAGATGATCCCTTCCATAATAGGATCCATTGTATGGTGTTTCCCTAGCATAAGGGTTTGATAGTAATAAAATATATTTTGCATATTGTTCTTCTATATATATTTTGGGGCTTTTGTATTCAGTTATTTGGTTCATAACAAGTGGTATCAAAGAACCTTCCTCAGTAGAAAATTATGGGTTAATTTTTTTTTTTAGGGTAGGACATATTCTGGCATCTTTAAGCTACAAAGATCTATCGTTACATGCATAAATCGTCGGTTGGGGATTCATACACGTAGGAAATACAAGTGGTACTTAAGAGCACATTTGTTGGCCACCCTTGTAACCCATGTTAGTACCCCTTCAAGTAGTAGCACATCAGACAACACCTGTATACGGATCGGACTAGATCTCCTGAATCCCTCCATAGATAAACTGATCGACTGCCTGACTGCTATAGTGCCACTGAGAACAACACTCAAGAATTTACTCTCTGGTACCTGGGTAGTCGGGTAGTACGACTAAGGGAACAATCTAGACTCCTTAGTTGGTGCCCTGAGATATTGGGTCGAATACTAATATTGGTGATCCAGGTGGATATCAGTTGCCACCCACCTCTTCCAACTGTCTCAAAACAGTTTTATGACAATTTTGACAATTTACTATTTTTAGCATTTTTAACTTCTGGGGCCATTTTGAGGGCCTAAATGAAGGTTTTTCGGAATCAAGATTCTCAATGATAGTTGAATACATGATTGAGCCCCCAAAATTAATATCCTTGACAATAACTTTCCAACGGGCTATGATACGCCTAAAATAGAGATCGTATGCAAAAGTTATGACCCCAGGAAGTTGATGTACTAACTTACCCAAACGGGGCCCACATGACTTTTGGCGCTTCATCTCCTAGGGTTATGTTTTTGGATGTCTAGGGTTTTTGTCATTCCTGTTTATTGTAAAAAGCCATTCAGAGCCTCATTGTAATCATCTTCTTGCGAATGAGCATTGTCGTCACATCTCTTCTCAGAGATAAGTTGCCACCATTCCAACAAGCTTGTTTCCGCTGCATTTTACAGTTTCATCTTATTTCCTTATTGAATAGAAAACTAATTTTAATGTATCTTTGCTATTTTGTGTTAAGCACCTGTTAATAATATGTATTCATTTCATTCTGATCATAAAATCTCGATCAGTGGTATCAGAGCGGTCTTCTCCTTGTCCTCTTAATGCATGTCCCCAATGAGGTCGGAGTATAAAGAGTTGGGTCTCGAGCTTGTTTCTCTTGACGAGAAAATCTCTCACACACCCAAGCGACCTCTCATGGAAGGAGAAAATAAATATGAAGGGACAGGAGATCCTTTTAAACCGTTGATTGAGGAATACTTCACGCAACAAAGGAATGAGATGATGGATAATTTCACTCAAATCCTTCGATGGCTACCAACATGCGATGCATCTTCTTTGAGCGGAAGCGCCACCCCCTTCACAGTACAAATAAACTTTGATATTCCTATATTTGAAGGTCATATAGACACAAATTTTGTAGACGAGTGGTTGAATCTACTAAAAGGGTATTTTTCTATCAATAACTTTTTGAATAGATAAAAGATTACTTTTGCACTCCTCAAAGTTGTTCCCCACGTCAAAGATTGGTGGGAAAATTTATGTGAGAAAAAGGAAACAAAGGAAACCTCACTATTTATAGTCATGACCACCTAGGATTCCTTAAGGGATTCTATTAAGGAACAATACTACCCTGTCAGAAGTTATGACGACTTGTATACCAATGGACCACACTGCGGCAAGAAAGAGACCAAGCAGTGCGAGATTTCATGAATATATTTCATACCTTGAGCACCAAGTTGGGTATCAAATATTAAGAGCGACATCTGGTTCTCAAGTACCGCGATACTCTACATCGATACTTCTGTACTGAAATGAAATTTTTGGACATCTCATCCTTGGGTGCGGACTACCGATATATTTTGGTGCTTTTGTATTCAGTTCTTTGGTTCATAACAAGTGGTATCAAAGAACCTTCCTCGGTATAAAATTATGGGTTAATTTTTTTTTTTAGGGTAGGACATATTCTGGCGTCTTTAAGCTACAAAGATCTATCGTTACGTGCATAAACCGTCGGTTGGGGATTCATACACGTAGGAAATACAAGTGGCACTTAAGAGCACATTTGTTGGCCACCCTTGTAACCCATGTTAGTACCCCTTCAAGTAGTAGCACATCAGACAACACCTGTATATGGATCGGACTAGATCTCCTGAATCCCTCCATAGATAAACCGATTGACTTCCTGACTACTATAGTGCCACTGAGAACAACACTCAGGAATTTACTCTCTGGTACCTGGGTAGTCAGGTAGTACGACTAAGGGAATAGTCTAGAATCCTTAGTTGGTGCCCTGAGATATTGGGTCGAATACTAATATTGGTGATCCAGGTGGATATCAGTTGCCACCCACCTCTTCCAACTATCTCAAAACAGTTTTATGACAATTTTGGCAATTTACTATTTTTAGCATTTTTAACTTCTGGGGCCATTTTGAGGGCCTAAATGAAGGTTTTTCAGAATCAAGATTCTCAATGATAGTTGAATCCATGATTGAGCCCCCAAAATTAATATCCCTGACAATAACTTTCCAACGGGCTATGATACGCCTAAAATAGAGATCGTATGCAAAAGTTATGACCCCAGGAAGTTTATGTACTAACTTACCCAAACGGGGCCCACATGACTTTTGGCGCTTCATCTCCTAGGGTTATGTTTTTGGATGTCTAGGGTTTTTGTCATTTCTGTTTATTGTAAAAAGGCATTCAGAGCCTCATTGTAATCATCTTCTTGCGAATGAGCATTGTCGTCACATCTCTTCTCAGAGATAAGTTGCCACCATTTCAACAAGCTTGTTTCCGCTGCATTTTACAGTTTCATCTTATTTCCTTATTGAATAGAAAACCAATTTTAATGTATCTTTGCTATTTTGTGTTAAGAACCTGTTAATAATATGTACTCATTTCATTCTGATCATAAAATCTCGATCAGTGGTATCAGAGCGGTCTTCTCCTTGTCATCTTAATGCATGTCCCCAATGAGGTAGGAGTATAAAGAGTTGGGTCTCGAGCTTGTTTATCTTGACGAGAAAATCTCTCACACACCCAAGCGACTCTTCTTTGAGCGGAAGCACCACCCCCTTCACAGTACAAATAAACTTTGATATTCCTATATTTGAAGGTCATATAGACACAGATTTTGTAGACGAGTGGTTGAATCTACTAAAAGGGTATTTTTCTATCAATAACTTTTTGAATAGATAAAAGACTACTTTTGCACTCCTCAAAGCTGTTCCCCACGTCAAAGATTGGTGTGAAAATTTATGTGAGAAAAAGGAAACAGAGGAAACCTCACTATTTATAGTCATGACCACCTAGGATTCCTTAAGGGATTCTATTAAGGAACAATACTACCCTGTCAGAAGTTATGACTACTTGTATACCAAATGGACCACACTACGGCAAGAAAGAGACCAAGCAGTGCAAGATTTCATGAATATCTTTCATACCTTGAGCACCAAGCTAGGTATCAAATATTAAGAGCGACATCTGGTTCTCAAGTACCGCGATACTCTACATTGATACTTCTGTACTGAAATGAAATTTTTGGACATCTCATCCTTGGGTGTGGACTACCGATATGCCATCAAAATCGAGCAGAAGCACAAACAAAAGATGTGGCAATTTGGGCTTGGGAACCCCTCACAGCAAAATATAGGAAAGGGTGACCCCAACCCATAGAACAAAGGACAAAGAAACTATGGACAACATCAGGACAACCAGTCGAAGCCGCAAGCAAAGAAGGACACCATAAAGACAAAGAAAGATTCTGGGAAGCAGTGCGACTTCCATAAGAGCCCTTTGCATAAAACTACTGACTGTCGCTCAAAGCAGTCACTGGTGGCCAAAGTGAAATCCTTTGAATCAGATATAGGTTCAAACTCTGAGCTAGAACCAGAAAGGGGAAGACAAATCATTGATGCAAAACCCAATGCCACTGTTTCTACCACCAAGCTCCAGCCTAGTGAACCATACGAGCCAGAAGGAGGATAATGCCTCTTCCATTCACAGATATGGGTAAAAGGAACCCCACTGCACTTCATTGTGGATAGCGGTATCCAAAATAACCTCATATCAGTAAAGGTCATCAAGCGGCTGGCTCTGTCGACAACACCGGACCCACAACCCTACACCATTAGATGGATCTGCCAAGGAAGCGACCTCCACGTCAGCCAACAGTGCCGATTATTGTACGACATCAAGACCTTCAAAGACAAGGTATTGTGTGATGTTTCTCCTCTCGAAGTTTGTGATGTTCTTTTGGGCCAACCTTATTTATGGAAATGTCATGTTGTATATGAGTCCAGGCCTCATAGTGTTATTATTACTTTGAATAGGAAATTGTACAGGATACCTGAGGCAATCCCACCTAGTGCTATTTCCTTTATATCTGCTAAGAAATGCAGGAAGGTCATCTCTCAGACGGGGAGGTTTTTCTTCTTCATGATTCGCTCTCAGAATAAGCGAAAGATCGCAGCCACATCTAAGGTCTTTGTAGCCGACCTCTCCACACAGTAGAAGAAAGTAGATAAGGTCGTGAAAGAATAGTCAGATATCTTCTCCTCACCTACTGAGATACCTCTGCATTGCCAAGTCAATCACCGACCAACGCATCGCTTCCCAATGGGCCATTCTATCATCACTCTCTATTAGAGAATGATGATATCAAGCGACAGATCCAAGAACTGCTCCACAAGGGGCACATTTGTCCTAGTTCATGAGATTGCGGGAGCTCAATCGTGCTGGTACAAAAGAAAGATGGAACCTGGCGACTCTGCATTGATTACTGGGCTCTGAATAAAATCACAGTCAGAAACCGATACCCTATTCCCCGAATCCATGACCTCCTTAATCAACTCACGGGGACCAAATAATTCAGTAAGATTGATTTGAAGTCTGGCTACCACTAGGTCTCGATCGAACAAACAGATGTATGGAAAACTGCCTTCAAGTCAAAGAAAAGCCTTTTTGAATGGTTGGTCATGCCCTTTGGTTTGACAAATGCTCCAGCTACTTTCATGAGGATGATGGACAATATCCTACGACCATTCACCAATAACTTTTTAGTGGTGTATTTGAATGACATTTTCATTTACAACAAGACTTGGGACGAACATTTGCAACATATTCAACAGGTTCTTCACACCCTCCTGCAACACAAACTATATGCCAACTTGGAAAAATGCTCCTTTGGCATGGACACGGTCCATTACCTAGGCTACATAATTTATCAGCATGGCATACATGTGGATCCAGTCAAGATCCAAGTCATCTGTGACTGGCCATCCCCAACCACACTCACTGAGCTTCGGAGCTTCTTGGGCCTTGCCAATTTCTACTGCAGGTTCGTGCTAGGATTCTCCCATATTACATGGGCCCTTAGCCAAATAACCAAGGGTGGTGGTAAGGCAGAATTTGCGTGGGGTCGGTCTCAACAACAAGCATTCGATGATTTGAAGAAACGCTTGTGCTCAGCCCCAATACTTTCACTACCAGACCTGCAACATCCCTTTGAGATCGAGACAGATGCTTCCGACTACGCGGTGGGCGTTATTATCACTCAACACAACCACCCCATGGCCTATCATAGTGAGACACTATCAGATGTTGTCTGTGAGTACCCTACTTAGGACAAAGAAATGTATTCCATTGTGAAAGCGTGCCTCGAGTGGAGACATTAAATTGTTTGGAAGGAGACAATCATCCACATTGATCATAAGCCACCGTAGTTCATGCAGATAGAAGGAAAATTGCATAATTATGGCCATCAAAAGTGGTACACATAGTTGCAGCAATTCCACCTCAACATCAAGTATAAAACTCGAAGCACCAATCGCATCACTGATTGCCTCAGCAGACCACCATTCGTGACACTCACCATGGTGCTAGACTCATGCGGCCATGAGACCTCTAGATGCCCCCAACTCTATCAGACAGACCCGGACTTCGACACCATCTACCAAATGTTAGGTGCAAATGTAGTTGTCAATGATTTCCATCTTCAAAATGGGTTGTTGTGTTGTCTGGGCCATATCTGTGTTCCATCAAGCGAGTGAGGGAAGTTGATCTGTGAATCCCACTACAGTCGGGTGGCAGGACACTTTGGCATCGAAAAGACAGTGGCGATGCTACATAAACATTTCTACTGGTCGAAACTTTGATAGGAGGTCAACAAGTATATCAGGTCCTGCGTTGCTTGCACTATTGTCAAACCGACCACTAAGAAACAGGGCCTATAGAGGCCATGGGAATCCATCTCAATGGACTACATATCAGGCCTCCCATCCACCAAGTGGAGAAATGACTATTTTTTTGTGGTTGTTGATCGCTTTTCTAAGATGACAATTTTGGTTTCCTGTAAGAAGAACATCACAGCAGAGGCCATTGCCAAACTCTTCTTTGAATGAGTCTGGGTACATTTTGGAATCACACAAACCATTGTCTCAGATCGGAACAATCGATTTCTCAGCACATTTTGGTCGAGCCTCTGGTCTCTGCTAGACACCAAGATTTTGGAACAAAATTTCATCATTAAGACACTCAACACTTGCACGAACGAAAACATATACCTTATATTTTGTTGGAAAAATAACATACAACTTTAAAAAAAAAACAAATTTGACTTAGTTATTCACAATGATTATGGATAGAATTTAATAAGGGAAACTTAGATTCAAGTTTATTATTTAAACATTTCAACAAATTATGAAATTAAAAAAAATGAATCAATATTCATATATGGAATCAATTGAAGGTCTCGTTAGCAGAGTGAGGGAAGTACTTTGTCAAGCTCTCCTTTTTTTCTTCTCCCAAGCTTGCTCAATTTCAGTAAAAAATGTACAATGCGGTCTATTGGTGAAATAGACCACACATGGGAATTTTATAAAATTTCCCCATAGAAATGCACACACATTCTTATAGCACATGCATGTTCTTGACACCCACATAAAGCTAAGTTGGCCCATGTCCCCTATCATTTTTTTACAAACACACACTTATATATATCAACAAATTAGAGGGTGTCACTTTTAAGGTTATTAAAAAAAAATCATGATAATTATATCCAAGAAGCTTACCTACTCTAAAATGTATAACCATAACAATTTAAATTTTTTTTTATTATAAATACAATGTGCAAAAAATATAAAGTTAAAAATAATTACAAAAATTAACGACCATATTTCTGCTGGGGCACCCGCGTAACCATCCCCAGATAAGACCTCTGGAGCAAGGTAGCAAGGAGCCCAGTTTACTGAGTGTAACAAGCTGTCCTTGCCCACATGCTCCTGAAAGGTGCTTAAATCTGCGAGCTTAAGGTTTCCCCTATCGTCTAAGAGCAGATTGTCAGGCCTGATGTCTCTGTGATAAATTCCCTTTCTGTGACAGAAATCCACCGCACTGATTAGCTGCTGAAAATATCTCCTCCATGTATTCTCCTCTACTTTAGACGGTCCTTCTATGTCAGCTAATCTTATTTTTTGATAAACCGTTCCTCCGTTGACATATTCCATCACAAGATAGATTTTGTTTTTGTTGCCCATGACTTGGTAGAGCCGTACAATGTTGGGATGTCTCAGTGTTCTCATAATGGAGATTTCGTTTTTCAGCATGTCTTCCAAACGCTTCCACTCTTCAAGTTTTTTTTTGCTTATGACCTTAATGGCAACGCTCTCGCCAGTTTTTGGGTTTCTGGCAAGATATACCTTGCCAAATGCCCCATTTCCGAAGATTCTGTCTAACGTAAACTTGCCGAAAAGAATAGTCTCCTCTTTCGGCTTGGTCATTATTGTAATGGATTTATGTTGTAATATATTTTTTGAAAATCTCGGCCGTTTATAGATGATGTACAAAGTATCAAGCAATCTGAGCGCTAACACCCACTACAGCTTCCTCTACAGTCCGTGGTTTGCACAAATTTGCGAAACTAATAACCTGCAAGTCCGTAGACGCTAGAGTAAATTTGATTTTCGCAAGTTACCAAGCTGCAAAACGTTGTTATCGGTATTTACTGTATATATATATCATCTATTTGCATCCGAAAACATTTCTTGTCGGCCATGAATGTGAAGTTGCTGCAATGTGTATACATTGTATCATTTAGCTGTTATTTCCAGCTGTTCTTGCCATTTATGTTCCTTTTCAATATAGAGTATTTAGCTGTTCTTTCCAGCAGATTAAATAGTCATTGGTAAACCAGTTTATTAAGCATTTTCATAGATTCAATTACTCTATCTTAGATCAATTCATCAATTTAGTTAATGCCTTTAATTCACAGCATGTTACACATCAGATTATAATTCTGTTGAGTATAGATTATAGCTTCAGAGTTTTAATAGATGTGTGAGGAACTTGATTGTTGATAAACTCAGATTTTATTTAACTACACGATTTTAGCCTTTACAACTATCTGCATAGACTTTTCTGATATTCTTGAAATAAAAGATGAATGCACTGTTGATAAATTAATGTTAAACTAAGGTTGTTTTAATACATCTTTAGGGCCCAACATTTGGGCCTTGTTGTCGGGGAGAATGTCAAAGATAGCATGTGGTATTGAAAAGAGAAGGTAAGAACCTACTTAGACAATAAGTAAAATGCTTATGCCAGTGCCTACCTTTAGCTGATACATAGAGGTCATATAGGTACTTAGAATTTTGTGTGAAGTGTGTGACTAAGAAGAAAGAACCTGAAAAACCAAAACACCCACCAAAAAATACAAAAGGCTAGTGCTCGGTGCCCCCTGGAAGAAGCACTTTCATAGAGGACATCATTCGAAAAGTTGAATCTCAAGCCTCTGTTGGACCTCGGAAAGGTTCTACCCAAATCCCTCAAGAAACAAATTCACCAGTTGCAGCCCATGTTGAGGTTCATAGCAGAACTGAAGGGACTGAACAAAGTTTTCAAGATACAGATCTTCCACCTCTCATCCCCTTAGACAAGGTAAACTCTTGTAATTTGGAAGAAGGAGAAGGGGAGACCAATGGGGTTGCTAAAGAAAACCCATCACCACCACCTGATTCTGGATTTCCTGTGATAGGAGACGGTATACCTGAAATCCCAGATAGAGGTAGTGCAATTATATCCCCTAGGGGATCAAGTAATCAATCACCCCAAATAGAACACCCATGCCAAGAAATTACTGAAGATTATTGGGATATTTTCGACCAAATGGCACAACCAAATCAACCACGAGCCCAAAATTCCACTTTGGAATATCTGATAGTTGATTCAGTTGCTAATTCCCCCATGAAGGTCATCCCATTACAGAATCTTCCAACCTTTCATGGATGAATTTCAGAGGACCCTCATGCATTCGTATTTGAATTTAATGTTCTATGTAGAGGATATGACTACACCTTTGAACTCCATAAACTGAAGTTGTTCCCTTCCACTTTGAAAGGAGAAACATTGTGTTGGTTTATGGTAGTAGGAGAAGGAACCATAAATTCATGGGATGAAATGAAACAAACCTTCCTCACAAAATATCGGGATTATTATAGAATGAGGGATTTGAAAGATGAAATCTTTCAAATGATTGCAAAAGAAAATGAGACACTAGAGGAATATGTTGAAAGATTTTAGTATAACTTACAAAGATCACCATACAACACACTACCAGGTGAGGTACTTAAATCCACTTTGATAAAAGGAATGAAGGACGAATGGGTAGAAACATTGAATTTAATGGGGAAAGGTGATATTTATCAAGAAAATTATGATAATATTCTCCTATTGGGCATCGGGTGTTGACGTGGAAGTACATAGACCAAATCAGGAATGCGGGCTCCCCTCACCAGAAATAGCAACATTACTAGCAGGGGTGTCACCCGAGACGAAGTTGGTAATCTATTAGAGAATTTCAAAATTGATATTTTGAGTACTTTGACTACACAATTAGATGTTTTGCAGGCTAAGTAGAAAGAGGAAGAAACATAACAGTTCTTGGTCATATTTTTCCACCGATGCAGAAAGAAACATGGTTCGAGGGAATGTCTTTTGAATGTGGTTTGGGTGTGCATTTTATGTGCCAAAGACCATGCAACAAAGCAATTCCCATTGCTCCCATGACTAAAATATGTCTTTAAAGAGGCATAAGAGGAAACAAAACTAGTATATCTGATGTCTCATCATCTCCAATGGCAGGCTCGTCCTCAAGGTACGCTACAATATATTTTATCTTTCTTTTCTATACAGTATAATGAACAAAAAAATTACGGAAACACATGGTAGGGCTAGCCATTTGCTAACCCTACCTGGCAGTCCTAGTAATATCCTACTGCACCCTTTCCAAATCAATCTGCTACAAATCCCACCTGGCCAAATCAATCAACCACAAATCCCACCTGGCCTAACTTGCAATACCCTACCCCATCCTGGAAAAAATCAAGTAGCAATCCCTATCCTTCACAGTGGACTAGCACAACTGCCCAAGCCCCCAATTGGAATAAGAACTGGCAGTGCCCCATGGGGATGTCCAATCAACCCATGGGAATGGCTCCTAAAGCTCAACCCACTTTAAAAGCACCACTCAATTACCCCATAACCCTCAACCTCAAATGCGTCCTCAATTACCAGCTCTACCCAATCCAAATCCTAATAATCGACCAGCATAGCTTGTACAAATTATTGAGAATTTGGATGGGGAAATCAACTCTGTAGGGTGAAATGAACTCCAATTGAGGTCAGGGTGCATAATTTCTCCTAAAGAAAGTAACATTCACCGAGACCAGAAGAATGAAAATAATGTATAACCAGTAAGAACACCCTCAACTATGGTAATAATGAAAGAAGTAGAATAGCAGGGAAACATAGTCGACCCACAGAACCCTGATGAGGAAGCGATTCCTCCTCCCCCATTTCCCGAGAGCATACTAATAGAAAATCTAGCTGTAAATCCTAACTTCGATATTATAGGGGAACTAAAGAATCTCTATGTTAAGATACCACTCCTACAAGCTCTACAAGACATCCCAATTTATGCAAAGACAATTAAGAAATTATGTGGGAAGAAGCCTATTAGGAAAGCTAAAAATCCATCAATTATTCGTGTGGTAGGAGCCTTGTCTGATCTTATTTTGGGAAAGAAGGAACTGATCAAGTATACARACCCAGGAAATCATGTGGTAACAGTGCAGATTCAGGGATGTTATTTTTCAAATATACTAGTAGATTTGGGTGCAGTCATTAATATCCTGACCATCGAGACCTGTAATATCCCTGKTTTCACCTCCTTCGAACCTACATCAATTATGTTACAATTGGCTGATAGATCAGTGGTTAAACTAGTCGGCACATTACAAGATATAGCAATTTCATTCAACTCTTGGGAATACCCAGTTGATTTCCTCATTATCAACCCAAGAAATGGACTCGATGGACACCCATTGATAGTCGGAAGACCATGGCTCGCAACAACATATCCATACATAGGATGTCGCATAGGTAAAATGACTAATGGTAGAGGAAGTGAAACAAAGAACACCATCATGTATCCTCCAGCTAAACCAAGCCTACCTATTATTCATCACCAGTTGCCACCACCTAGATATATAGAAGAGGATCTACGGCCTCCTCTCACATTGGAAGAAGCTCTTAGATTCAAGAACCAACTAGAAGATGATGTGATCAATAGCTTCATTAACAACCCAACCATTATAAGCAATCCAACATGCCGAATGCTAAAAGATGTGTTAGATAATGAAGCACAGGGAGATCCTTTGGAAGAATTGATGGAACAATAGATCCCCACTACTGCAGTCCATAACAACAAATCAGTTAAAATTACACCAGGGAGGTTTATGAATATTAATGCTAATTTAAATGAGCAACAACAACACAAATTGATTCAGATCCTTTCTAAATATCAGCAGGCTTTTTGCTAGGAATATCCTGACATGAAGGGCATTGATTCCCAAATCTGTACACATCATATCTATATTGAGAAAGATTCCCGACCCATCCTAATTACCCAACGAATATTGAACCCTCATCTCAGGTATGTTGTTAAAGAAGAGTTACATAAATTGTTGGATGTAGATTTTATATATCCTATTTTAGATAGTTTGTGGGTTTCCCCACTAGTAATTGTCCCCAAGAAGAATGGGAAATGGTGAATCTATGTAGACTACATAGAACTCAATAAATCTACCCAGAAGCACCACTTTCCCTTACACTTTATTGATCAGGTCCTTGACACTTTAGCAGGGAAGTAGTTATTTTCCTTCCTAGATTGTTTTAGTGGTTATAATGAGATCAAAATTGCTCTGGAAGACCAAGATAAAACCACATTTACATGTCCATGGGGTACCTTTGCATATAGAGTATTTCCCTTTGGATTATGTAATGCTCCATCCATATTCCATAGAGCCATTCTGAGCATATTTTCCGATCTGATTAATGAAGGACTTGAATTTTACATTGACGATTTCACTCCTTATGGCATTGATTTTGATCAAGCCTTGAGCAATCTAGAGAAGGTACTGGAACGATGCATTGATAATAGGATATGTTTGAGTCATGAGAGATTTCATATGATGATGACTAAAGGTGTGATACTAAGACACTATGTTTCTGCAGATGGAATCAAGGTAGACCAAACAAAAATAGAGGTAATCCTTAATCTAACTACACCCCGTGCACAAACTGAGCTATGTAGTTTCCTTGGCACTGCAGGATACTAACACATATTCATAGAATTTTTTTCAAGAACAACTGCACCTTTACATGGTTTAACTGGTAGTGCAGAATTTTAGTGGTCTGACAAGTGTGATGTTGTGTTTGCAGGACTTAAAAAGTTGGTCTCCATAGCACCGGTGCTGAGAGGACCAAACTAGAAATTGCCATTTCATATTTCTACGGATGCATTGGATATTTCCATTGGTGCTGTCCTTGGACAGGAAGAAGACAAGAAACCTTATGATATTGATTTTATTATCAAAAATCTCACTCCCACTGAATTAAATTATACAGTAACAGAAAAAAAATAATTAGTTGTTATACATGCTATTAATAAATTTTGCCACTATATAACAGGTTATCTAGTTATACTGTATATTGATCATTCAACTATTAAATGCTTAGCCAAAAAACCAATTACTACTAGATGGGTTACCCGATGGTTATTAATATTGCAGGAATTCAACATCACCATCAAGGATCGATCTAGAAGAGAGAATCTCGTTGTAGATTTGTTATCTCGCATACCCAAAACAAATGATTCTTTGACAATTGAAGACCAATTTCTAGATGAATACCTATTCGTCGTCACTATTAAGACACTTTGGTATGTTGATGTGACAAATTACCTGGTAGCTTGGAAACTACCAACACACTTATCATCAAGAGAAATGAAATTGATCGTCCAACATAGTGCACGGTTCACCTAGATTGGTGGATATTTGTTACACATAGCAGCTGACTTCTAGATCTGAAGATGTGTAAGGGATGATGAAATTAATGATGTTTTGAAAGCAGGTCATGATGGGCCCTATGGCAGACACTTTGCAAACCGCAAAACTAGGCATATGATTCTACATATAGGCTATGATTGGCCCTCAATATTTAAAGATTCAAAGAAATATTTCCAGACCTACGACAACTTTCAGAGGATGGGTCAGCCAGGCCAAGCTGATGAAATTCCCCTGCAAGAAAAAGTAGTCGTTGAACCTTTTGAGAGATGGGTTATAGATTTTGTTGGCCCCTTTAATACAAAATACAATCAGAAGGCTTATATCCTAGTTGCAATAGAATATATAACCAAATGGGTAGAGGCAATAGCCTTGTCAAACACAATGGAGGAAGAAGTCATTAAGTTTCTCTTCGAATTATTCGTACGCTATGGATTACCTAGGGAAGTAATCACTGACAGAGGGTTGCAATTTACAAGCCATAGAATCACAACCACCCTGCATAATTATCATATTAAACATAGAGTTACTCCCCCCTACCACCCACTGAAAAATGAACAAGTAGAAAGTACCAATAAATTATTGGAGGCAATTTTGACAAAAATAGTCTCAACAAACCATTAGAATTGGGTAGCTAAGCTTGGAAATTCCTTATGGGCCTATCGCACGACATGGCCTAACACTACTCTCTACTCTCCTTACCATATAGTCTATGGAAAAGAACCCACATTCCCGGTTGAATTTGAGATGAAGACTCCAAGGATGACCCAGGAAATTTGACTGGATCTTACACAGGCACATAAACAATGGTTACAACAACTCAATAAGTTAGACGAAGCACACATGTTCTCCCTACAACACACAACTTTTATTTAGCAACAGAGAGATAGCTAAAACGATAAACATATCAAGAATAAATCCTTCCAGAAAGGTGATTAGGCGCTTCTCTATGATTCCAAATTTTAGGATTTTCCTGGAAAATTATAGACAAGGTGGCTCGGACCATATGAAATCCATGAAGTTCATGATAAGGACACTGTCACCTTAGTCACCATCAATACATCTAGTTCTCCTTTTCTGGTAAATGGACATCAGTTACGACTCTACCATCAACAGCTTTCAAAAGAATCATTTTGCCAAGAAGTAAGTAAGGACCATATTGTTCATATTTTAGCTGGTTGGAAAGGTAACCCAACAACCTAAACTTCATAAAATGATGATTTTTATCAGCATTGTACATATTGTATATAGCTTTTTTTACAGAATTGATTAAGTTTTTAGTTTATTTTACTTTTTAGGAAAGTCACTTGAGAGAATAAGAACTAGAAGAGATGAATGTAGCGAATATTATTAACACTCTTTTCTATAAATACCCAGTAAATATAAACCATGTTTTCACAGAAGAGGAATATGTCATTTTCCGCAGCAAAATCGAGTGACAATAATCCAATACTTCGATTATTGAATAAACTTACCCATAGAAATTGAATGAATTTAGTTGATGACTAATAAATCCTAGATTCACTAAAACAAAAATGTTTGTGGGAGGTTACCAATCACTTACCTATATGGTTAAAATTTGAACATCATCGTTGTTGTTCATTTAAAATGAAACGATTGTTTTTCCCTTCGTACGATTGTTGTTCCCTTCATGTGATTGTTGATCCCTTTGAATATGGTTTTCGTTCATTTGAACGTGACAACTATTATTATCTTCATGTGATTGTTGTTCCCTTCGCAAGTAGTATATTCCATTCGAAGTAACGATTGTCATTCCCTTTGTTACAAATTTTGTTCCCTTTATAATGATTGTCGTTCCTTTTTCAGATAATGTTATTCATTCGAAAGGAACAACTGTTGTTCCTTCTACGTTTTTTCTTATTGTTGTTCCCTTTTCTCAAAAGTCACGATTATTTTCTCATGAACAAGCATACCATTATTACGTTAGAAACTCCTTTGGGTATGACCTTTACTAATTAATTTTCATCACCACTACTTCTAATGATCATAAGTAATGATTTGTCATTTTTGTGTGGACTATTTAACATACCTTATCAAATTGTTTTTGGATTAATTTCTCCAAATTATCTTAAAAAAAAATCATAATTCATTAACCACCATAATTTGTTTCTTTCCCCTATATATCTACATATACTTGAATGATAATTTTCCTTCATATCATAATAAGGAGTCTAAAGAACATTTTTTTTAATTGGCATTCTTACACTTCTTATGCCATCCCTCACTATTAAGGAGTAGATGAGCCTCCCTTGATAGAACCTAAAATAAAAAAATAAAAATAAAAATACAAGTAAAGTAATAAACTTCTCCTACAAAGGATATGGGGTCTCATCACGATCCAACATACCATGATCATCGGATAATAACATAAGTGGAATTCCCACTATGGCTACCACACCATGGCAATGGCCTTTGGCTTTTTTCGTCAAAGAACAAGAGGTATTATCATGAGCCAACTTGTTCACTTAAGTTACGATCTAGTGAGTGGAATTATCGGTATCTGGCTACCAAAATAGGATAGTGTTATTTTTGGGAAAATACGATTCAAACTATATATTAAGGATACGTGCTCATCTATGGGTTAAAAGGAAACCCTGTCGAGGCTATGGACGCCTGCTGGCAGCAATGGCTCTGCCTTTGGTATTGAAGTTTATCTTTAATATGCCAAGTTATTTTGTGTGTTCCTAGATTTCCTTTCCTAAAAATGAGGCTATCATTCTGGTTATATCCAATAACAAGGGATAATTACAACGTTATGATATGTGGAACATTTCTAAAATACGTGAACAAATTTAAAAATTATTCGAAATCTTTTTCCGTAATAAATGTTTTTGAACATAGGTGTGTCAATTTGAATTTCCCACACAAAGTGATGATTGTTCATAATTACCATTAAAGTGATTTTGAAGGATATTAATGATTTTTTCCTGGTGGAGGCAACGACGTAGTAATCACCCCTCACTTGAACTACCTAACATTATTACACTCGCACATTTCGATTGTCGAGGTCGACCTTTCCATTTATGAGGGGGCAGATATTGTGCAAATTTACCAATATATCATAATGATTGCAATAAATGAGGAAAACTTACATTTTTATACACAGTTGTTGTTCTATGATATTTTCTATTTCTGGTGATATTGTTTCAAAAGATGATCGAATTAAGTTGCAGTAGGGAACGATAGTTGTCCTTATCTGCTCACAAAAAACATGGGTGGATGAATTGTACATCGAGAGCCCACATTACTATAGGTAACCAATCAGGAAAGGGAAATTTTACATCATCTCGGGTGGACATAGTAATTCAATAGATTTCAAGGATATGACATGAATATCATGCTAGCATTTTTCCATAACTTGCAGAGAGGAATCTCCATGGTCCGAGACATACGCATTTCAGTCACTGAGGAAATCATAGCAAAGGTTACAATCCTCCCCAATGAAGGCATATAGTGGATTGGGAAGTATACAACACTTAAGGAGTTCATGCATTATTTCATATAACCTGGAGAAAAACTCAATAAAAAAGGTAAGGGAATCAACCTCAGTGCTCTCAACGAGCCATGGAGGGAGTTAGGAAGAGTAATAAAAGGTATATTACATGTGATGGGAGGTACGATGTGGTGGGGCCATGCCACCTCAAAATGTTAGCAACACTAAAACAGAGGTTAGTAATAAATTAGACATTTTTTTTAAATTCCATGTTACATGAAGTTGCTGCAAGAAATCAGAAGGATAAAGATCTTGTCACTATAATTAGTCACCATGGAATAGTAAAGATAACTTGGGGTGTTCTGATCGAGGCCAATAGGCCCCTACAAATCGAACAACCCAAAATTCCCCAAGAAACCCCCTCACAGAGAATTGAGACAACTCAGGAAGATGGAGGCAGTGCCCAAATTGAAACTCCACTACCCCAGCCTGAAATTGAAGAAGAACCCATCCAACTGGCAGAAACCTAGACCAAAGAGGAATAAACACCAAGGAAGAGGATAAAAAGAATAGTTTTTGTTCGTGAAACCTCTACTGTGAAAAGAAGAAGGGGAAAAAAGACAATTCAACCTAAAAATATTCAGGAAACTATGCAGGAAGAACAACCTTCACAAGACACTCAAGAAAATGCAAAGACAAAATAACCATCACTTGAAAATCTTACAAAACAGGTTTTCAAAAGTTATGAGGTGGAAATGGCTCAAGTACTGGGGAATTTAGGGATATCAGTTACCGAAAACGTAAGCAGGTCTGAAGAACACCAAGCACCAAATTCTCTTTCAAACCCTACTGTGGACCTCCCTGACATAGAGATGTCATTCCCTGAATATGAACCATAACCATAACCTCATATTGAGGTAAACAACCCTTTAAAATGGACAGAGAACATATAAGAAACATGGGAATAATCATTAGCTAATCAAGGTGAGGAAAACCCTGAAAAAGGAAAACAGGATATTTAGAAAGAGGGTTAAAAAAATCAAAGTATTGAACCAAAAAGTTGGTAGACTCAAAAAAGTAATTAAATAACTAAGGAAACAATTGGAGCTAGATGACAAGGCCTACGAGAGGAAGAAATCCAAAAGGCCTAGAACACAAGGAGGAAATCATCTTCCTAGAAGAACAATCCACACAAATTATGTTTGAACAAAGATAGAGTTGCATGCCCCTAAAGAAACAGAAGCTGAACCAAAGATTCCAGCAGAAGTGGAAGCAACTTCTCAAAACTAAGAAGTGATTCCTTTCGAAACACATGAAATGGAAACTCAAACAGAAATTCCAGCAACAGAAGAAAAAAATACCCAACTTGAGGAAGTGCTTCCTACATATTTTCCTACTCTTGTGGAGACAATTGATGCAGAGACCCAAACAAATGCCCCAACAACAAAAGAGATGGTTGTTCATACTGAGGAAGAATTTCAATCTCCTAAACATAGTTATTTCATTAACATATTAGAGGCATAGCTGGTGCAGACCCAACAGACCTTGACTCAATGCAGGAGTGATATGGTAACCATGGTAGAGCATCAAAACATTTTCAAACAAATTAAATCCATGTCAGAAATAGAAAACAAGAATTTTGTTGAGCTCACCAGAGATCAAGGAAAGGTAAATAAATTACAGTGCAATTAGATAAAGCTTTGGAGAAAATCAAAGAAATTTTCTTTATCTATTATGATATAGTAGATTGCAGGGCTACTGCTACTAATTAAACATTAATTTTATTGGAGTGTTATTTGTTTCTAAGGATAAAAGATATTAGAGCAGGAAAACCAAATGAGTTCACCATTGTTTCTATGTTTGTTTCATGTTTTAGAGAAAAAGAAGAAAAAGTTCAATACTTTATGTGTGAGTTGTACCTCCACAACTTCATCTTGGGAGAAAATAAAAAAGAGAACCCTAATCCTTTTATTGGTGACATATAGTTCCAAGCATTCTTGTCTTTTACCAAGAACCAAACTAGGTGAGATAAATCACACAAGACCTTCATGAAAAGGGAGACTAGGCTAGACCTCTAGATTAGAGGGGAACCTCCTAAATCCTTCACAACAATTATGCAATACATAACATTCATGAAGAGGGAAGGGTTTGTATACTCTTTATCTCCTATCCACCAATAAGTTTTACGTTCAGGTCTACCATATTTTAGGGGTCTTAAAGAAGAAGCTATTGATGCTTCCGAACTAAGATGGGATTCCTCCCCAAATGCAGTCAGGAATAAGGAACCTTTTGGTTTCATAAAATTTCATGCAGCCACCTTCAGGTTGGAAAGATATGCTAGAATGATCCTGGATGAAGGAACTGCTTGGATTGGGTGCACATATAGTCCTCCTATTATCTGGTATCCTCTAGAAGGTTACCAGAGTGATTATCAAATTAATAGGAATAAGGAAGAAGGTTCTTTTGAAGAGCTCATAAGTAAGAATGGGTTCAGGAGACCTGGTGAACAAACCTGCCCTCCTTTCAACATCACTTCTTTACATGTAAGACCTTTTCTTGCATGAGGACATGCAAGAAGGTAAGATGGGGGCTATGTAGAGTTGATAAAAAGGTACAAATAGCCTCCTTATTCCCATGGTTTATGATATAATATTGATTGAATTTTCTATTAATTAGAAATAATTAGGATAGAAAAGGATTAAAAAGTCGTTTAGAAATATTATTTACTGATATTAGATAAATTTTAAAATTCGGTTGGAATTGTTTGATTTTATTGTAGGAATATACAAATATCGTTAAACTCAAATATTTTGAAGATGCGTAGACTATTGGAAGATGAAGATATCAGGCGCAAAGCAGTTTTGAGAAAGATTGATTCTCTATATTGTAAACTTTATAAATAGTAAAAGCAATCCTGAGGATCTCTCAGTCCACGGGATGGCTTACATAACCAATATCATTGTAATATATAGAGGGTAATGAATCATAGAAAGACATCTGAGAAATTTATCCAATCATTCATAACTCAGAATTTCTTTGTACAAACAGTCTTTTGTAAATGTTGTACCATTTATGGAATTAATAAAGGCTTTGGGAGTTTTCACCATTTTTGCATACTGATTTTCTAGTAGCAGTGCTTTTGAAGACCGAGGGCCCATTATGAAGGATTTATTGTCTCAATCTGTAATGTTATCGATTTGATTTCAGTTATGTGATTTAAATCTCTTTTTCAACAGTTAAGATAAATGCATGAGTGTGTTGATGTTTTTATAGATTAGTTATGTTGTTTGATTACAGATGATAGATGCTTCATTTGAATGTTATCGATTGTTGTTCCAGTTTCCATCATTCTAGTTTATTTATTGACAGTGCCTCTCATTTTCACACGTGTTGTTCCTTTATTAAGTTTACAGTTGTTGCTCCTTTCTCTTAATTTAACATTTGTTGTTCCTTTTCAATATATAGTATTTAGTTGTTCTTTATAGGATATTAAATAGTCATTGGTAAACTAGTTTATTAAGCATTTTCATAGATTCAATTACTATTTCTTAGTTAGATCAATTCAACAATTTTTTTTTCCCCTAGGTGTAGGACAGTCGGTGATGGAGTGTGCTATTAAAGCACTCAGTGATGTTAAAGTCACTGGTTCGAAACCTGCGGGGACAAAAAATCTATCCATGTTAAGGGTTGGTGTGGCTCAAGTCGGGTGCAATCCCCAGGTGATTTTGATGGATTAGATGACCCTGAGTCATGGTTTCTCAGCCACAGGCTAATTCCGTAGGTCACATATAAATTAGCAAATAAAAACAAAATTCAGCATTTTATTTAATTCCTTTAATTCACAGCATGTTACAGATCAGATTATAATTTTGTTTAGTAGAGATTTTAGCTTCATATTTTTAATGGATGTGTGAGGAACTTCATTGTTGATAAACTTAGATTTTCTTTAACTACACGATTTTACCTTCTACAACTATCTACATAGACTTCACTAATATTCTTGAAATAAAAGATGAATCCACGGTTGATAAATTAATTTTAAACTATGGTTGTTTTAGGACATCTTTAGAGCCCAAAAAAGTCAAAGAAAAAAAGTCTTATTTTGGCCAAAGTTATGTTCCTTATCTTGGCTTCATGGTAGACTCAAAAGGTATTCAACCAGATCCGACCCACATCCAAGACTTGAAGAAATGGCCACAACCTTCTTTGACCAACAAGATAAAAAGCTTACTGGGTGGTATCAATTTTTATGGTAAGTTTATTCTGCATTTTTCTCAGATTGCTCATCCTTTGCATCGACTATCTAATAGTCATTCCACCTTTATTTGGACTAGCGAAGCTACCAACCACCTTTTTCATCTCAAGGAGGCACTATGCTCATCTCCAGTATTGGATTTTCCAAGCCTCTCTCAACCATTTGAAATTGAGTCAGATTACTCATAGTATGCCATTGGTCTCATGCTTAAACAGGGAGGCCACCCCATTTCTTATCACGCAGAAAATATTTTTGAGGCTAAAATAAATTATAGTACTTATCAAAAATAATTTTACATCTTGGTCGAAGCTCTCAAGTAATCCCACCATTATNATAAAAAGCTTACTGGGTGGTATCAATTTTTATGGTAAGTTTATTCTGCATTTTTCTCAGATTGCTCATCCTTTGCATCGACTATCTAATAGTCATTCCACCTTTATTTGGACTAGCGAAGTTACCAACCACCTTTTTCATCTCAAGGAGGCACTATGCTCATCTCCAGTATTGGATTTTCCAAGCCTCTCTCAACCATTTGAAATTGAGTCAGATTACTCATAGTATGCCATTGGTCTCATGCTTAAACAGGGAGGCCACCCCATTTCTTATCACGCAGAAAATATTTTTGAGGATAAAATAAATTATAGTACTTATCAAAAATAATTTTACATCTTGGTCGAAGCTCTCAAGTAATCCCACCATTATTTGTTGGGTAAAGAGACTATTCTACATATATACCATCATCCGCTGAGTTTCATTAATTCATAGTCTAAGATTCAAGAGAAAAGGCATATTAAATGGGAATCCTACATTCAACAATTTCATTTGGTAATCCGATATAAGAAGGGAACTTCTAATAAAATGGATTGTTTACTCAGAAGGACACCAACTCTAGTTCTCCCAATTTTAGAGGTGCATTGTGCTAATTATGATAGATGGAAAGATCAATATGCTATTGGCCATGACTTTCAAGAGATTTGTGTTACCTTAAACAGTCCCACGGTTTTCAATCAGACTCCATTATTGGCATACACCATCCGGGATGGATGACTCTAAAAATTAAACTTTATTTGGTTTAAACACTCATATTATCATCTCTTTCTCATTAAAGAAGCTCATGCATCATCCTATGGTGGTCACTTTGGTACCACAAAGACTCTCCAGGATCTACAACGCCATTTCTATTGGCCTTCTATACAACCCCAAGTTGCAAAATTCATCAGAGCTTGTGCATTATGTTCCCAATTGAAGCCATCCAATAGAAATCATGTCTTATACCAACCACTGCCTCTCCCTTATCGACCCTGGGAGTCAATATCTATGGATTTATTAAGTAGACTACCCACCACCCAAAAGAAACATGATGCAATATAGGTAGTGGTATGTCATTTTAGCAAAATGGATCTTTTCATTCCATGCACAAAGAATACTACAACAACACAAACAACAAAGTTGTATTTCCAACATGTATGGCCACATTTTGTCCTACCAAGCAACATCATTTCAAATAGAGACTCATGCTTCCTCAACACATTTTGGAAGAATATATAGGCACTACTGGGGTGTCAACTAAAGTTCTTTGCTTCCTTCCATCCTCAGATGGATGGCCAAACAAAGTTAGTAAACCAGATATTGGTGCATCCTCTCCGAACTCATTTTGGGCACAAAAAATAGTGGGACAACTACTTACATATTCTGCAACATAACTACAACAAGGCCACCCACTCTTCTACTGGGTTCTCTCCATTTGACGTATGTTTATTCTTCGAACCAACATCATGAACTGAGATTCCCCTCACTTTGGATCCCCAAGGTACTATGCATCACCAACAAGAACAACACTCAGCCCAACAGTTTCTTGAACAACTTGCACAACGACACACTGATGTAACAACAACACTAATAGAAGCTCAAGATCATGCAAAGAAAAGGCATGAAAAATAAAGGAACTCCATGTCCTTGGAGCCTAGAGATAGAGTCTGGTTACATTTGGATAAGAAATGCTTCAAAGGCCAACATCATAAACTTCTTCCAATCACATATGGCTCTTATACCATTCTAGAAAAGATTGGGGAGAATGCATATCGATTGGATCTTCCCCCTTAGCTTGGGATACACAATGCCATCAATTTCAACCATCTAAACTTGTTTGAGCCTCCCCTCTTGGAGTAACCAGTTACAATTACACAGTAGGTGGACGATATCGTAGACTTCCAACTCCCCTTGTCCATAGACACACTGCTTGACACCAAGAATCGTTCTACAAGGCACCGGGCCTACACCTCATACCTTGTGGCACACCAAGGACAAAATCCAACTCAAGCAAAGTGGAGGATCTTTCCTCATCTTCTCATGGAAGCCGAGACGCTTCCAGATCTAAACAGGGAGGAATTTGGCCACCAAGGGGAAACTCAACTTGGGGTGCACATGTTAAACTAGGCTAAGTTGTATTTCATTTTGTTAGATCACATACTATGTAAATAAGTTGGTCCCTTACTATAAAAGGTGAACATATCTCTAATACAAGCATATTTTCATTTTCCAAACCTCTCTGCTTCTTTTTCTCTCGTTGTTTGATAGTTTCTTTGTTTCTTTGCTTGTTTTTTTTTTTTATCTGGGTTTTGCTCAGAATAGACAGTGCGACTTTCTTAAGATTCATGTTTTTCAATGATTCCACCTCTGATAGTTATCCTATCCCTTCAACTATTCAATCTCTCAGGTAGCATTCCTCTTACGACAAGTTACACAAGGCAAGAAGGAGGTGCACACCATCTAGTTTTTGAGTCCTTGTTGGGTTTTTCTTTTCAACTATCGGGAATGAAAGAAGTGTGCCCTCCTCAATGGATGCACTGAGACTATCCCTTTTGTCTTCGAGACTCATATTAAGATATTCTATCCCCATGGATAACCTTAGTCCATGACAACATTGTTTTTCATCTATTTTTTCTTCCCCACAACAGTAAGGTGCTCCATCTCAGAAATGTGCCCTCGCTGGAGTTTGGGGCAAGTGCCATATTTTTTAGATGTGCAATCTAAGGGACTAGATATCCTTCTTAGGTAGATCAACTTGTTGGCATGTTTTACAGGCAGTGTATGCTTGTCATTGATGGAAAGTACAACAACGATGATGGCTTGAGTACAATAATGATGATCAATAGCACAGTGATAATCGGGGAAGAGCAGCAACCGTGATCGTTGAATCAATAATTCAGAATTCTCGAAGGCTGTCAGATATCAATGTAGACAAGAAAAGCGCGCTGAAGAGGAGGATAGATCTCAGGCATTAAATCCAAGCACGGTATTCGACCATCGTCGGATCAAGGAGAACCTGCACGTTCTTTAAAGTGCAAGGAGTAGCGGGCTCACAAAATCCCGAAAGAAGGAGGACCGTCCATCATCAGGCAGGACACGTGGGGAAAGATCATCAGTTCGCTGACTGGAGAGTCAATGCAATGGGGTTCCCTAACCTCTCAAAATCGCGATATGTGAAATCGTGAAATAATCTGAGCCGTTAGATCAAGGTTTGATCTAGACCGTTGATCCTTGTCCATTTCGGAGTTTCTAGGATCGAGAGTTGGAGATGTCAAAGAATATTAACCACAAGAATCCCGAAATCACGATATGCAAAATCGCAACTTAATCTAAGCCGTCAGATCAAGGTTCGATTTGGACCGTTGATCCCAGTCCATTTCAGAGTTTCACGGATCGAGAGTTGGAGATGTCAAAGAATAATAACCACAGGAATCCAGAAATCGCGATATGCGAAATCGTGACTTAATCGCAGATGTCAGATCAAGATGTGATTTGGACCGTTGATCCGACCCCATTTCGGAGTTTCGTGGATCGAGACTTTGAAGTGACAAGAACACTGAACATCAAGAATGTCAAAATCATGAAATGTGAACTCATGAAATGATCTGAGTCATCAGATGAAGTGTTGATCGGGACCATTGATCCCATGCCATTTCGGGGTTTCAGGGATCGCGCCTTGGAGAGTCGAGATGCCTCATCTTGAGATTCACAAAATGTGAAATCACAAAAGAGCCTTATGCATAAGGCTGTGGTCACAGCCCTTGGTCACATCAGCGAGAGATGGAGGAAAGAGCTAGAGCAACCAAACTCCTTTTCGAGGATCGCGACTGGAAATGTCGAGACACATGGTCACATGAATGCCAAACTATCGAAATCCAAAATTTCGAAATGAATGCAAGATTCCTTGGAATCAATCCAATGGTGCAGGTGAATTTGAACAAGATCGGAGCGCTACTGTAGCACGACACAGTGTAACTGCCAGAAACCACTGATGGTTTATGCCAGAGGACTCGAAGACACTTCAGGATGATTGAAAGAGGAGGTGAATAGTCTCTTGGAATATTCAAGAGGGTTGAAGATGTTTGTGGAGGCGATTGACAGCTGGATGAGCATTGAGGCCTGTAACTAGAATAGAGAAGGTGATCTCGACTGTTACAGAAAAGACGAAGAGTCTCAAAGTGCCAGAGAGGCTCGGGAATCTCAGTATAACATACAGTGATACTAAACAAGTGGAAATGGACTAGAGATATTGAAGAGTCATGATGATGATCAGAAAGAGAACTCAAGTTGTGGAGGAATTTGGTGCGGTGTGAGCATGCAGAGGCATGGAAAATATTACATGCACAAGGAGCACAGGGACTATAAGAATGGGGAACAAAGAAGAGATTAGTATTGTTGTCATGGGGAAGGATTCAAGTGTGAGCAAGGATGCAGAGCGCAGGTGCAAAAATGCACAGTAGAGGAAGGTTTCACTGAAGGGATATGGTGCATAGAGGATAAAAGGCAGAAGAACATAAAGTGCAAGGGGCGTGCAGAAGACATTGATGCAGACAGAGCAGAGTAGTGTAACAGAACGACGACAAGGCTGGTAAGCCATTGAATAACTTTATATCACTGTAATAAGTTTTAGTAACAAGGAATTTATATACCAGGGTGGTTGGGAGGTGCTAGGGAGGACTGGTGTCCTCAAAGGTTCAAGTGGGTGCTTGAATGCAGGGAGTTGGTGCTTCCTTCTAGTTGGTGCTAGAGAAACTAGGGAGTTGGTGCTTCCTTCTAGTTGGTGCTAGAGAAAATAGGGAGTTGATGCTTCCTTCTAGTTGGTGCTAGAGAAACTAGGGAGTTGGTGCTTCCTTCTAGTTGGTGCTACAAAAACCAGGGGGTTGGTGCTTCCTTCTAGTGGGTGCTAGAGAAAATAGAGAGTTGGTGCTCTCAGCAAGTTGCAGCTTGCAAAACTAGAGGTTGTAGCCTCACAATGAGTTGGTGCTCATATGTATGATAATGTATAGAATGTAGATAATACTTATCATATAAAGAAAAAGAGGTTTTTACCCTGTATGGGTTTCCTCGAGAATTATCTGTCTATGTCTTTGTCATATATGTGACTGATGCTGAATGTGCCTTTGTTTATTTCTCTGCATTATTGTGATCATCTTTGAGTGCCTTGTAAAGATTTTAAAGAAGCATAATTGTTTAAGCACGGTAACAACTGATTCAGCCCCCCCCCCGCCCCCCCTCAGTTGTCCAACAATTGGTATCAGAGCNCAATGGAACAAACTTTGCCTTCTGGAAAGTTAGAATGAGAACCTACATAATGGATTTAGGTGCAGATGTCTGGGATGTGGTAGATACTAGTTATTTAAAGCCAGTTGTGCTAGCTAATAAGGATGAAAAACTAGAATTTAGCTTCAACGCTAAGGCTATGAATGTTATCTTGAGTGGGCTTGCAGAAGAAGAATTCGTAAAAGTTATGCACCTAGGAATTGCCAAAGAAATGTGGGACAAACTCATTATCAGTTATGAGGGTAATGAGAAGGTAAAGGATGCAAAGATTCAAACCTACAAAATACAATTTGAACATATGAAGATGAAGGAAGATGAAACTTTTGGAAAATACTTTCTGAGAGTATAATAAATGGTAAATGCAATGAAGCCACTTGGTGAAACAATTGGGGAATCTTCTTTAGTTCAGAAAATCTTGAGATCTCTCCCAGATAGGTTCAACTCGAAGGTCTCTGCTATA
>JASDQU010737602.1:30341-46591 GCA_032191745.1 Picea mariana | reverse complement strand
AGATGAAGGAAGATGAAACTTTTGGAAAATACTTTCTGAGAGTATAATAAATGGTAAATGCAATGAAGCCACTTGGTGAAACAATTGGGGAATCTTCTTTAGTTCAGAAAATCTTGAGATCTCTCCCAGATAGGTTCAACTCGAAGGTCTCTGCTATAGAAGAACTTAATGATCTAAAAACCTTGCATTTTGACCAACTTCTAGGAACATTGACTGCATATGAAATTAGAATAGTTAAAGATAAACCCACCTCCAGAGAAGCATAATTTAAAGCAGGCAAGAATGAGGATTCTAAGCCTGATGAAATTGAAGCAAAATTTGTGAAGAGACTGAAGAAGGGATCGGGAAAATACAAAGGTAAACTGCCTTTCAAATGCTTTAATTGTGGTAGGATAGGTCATTTTGCAAATAAATGTCCCCACAAAGGAAAGGATCATAATTGTGATGATGTGGAGAAATACAAACACAAAAATTTCTTTAAAGAGAATAACTTTAAGAAGAAAAGTCTTTGTGCAAACAATGATGATGATCCTTCAGATGATGAAGACAATGATTCATCTATTGAAGATAAACTAAATGACTTCGTACTTATGGCCAAAGAGGACTATGACAATAATAGCACAGGGAGTGATGTTAATGAAGAAGAAGCTGTGGTTGACATGGAAGGAGAACTGATCAGTGCATTGGAAGAGATTGACAGACTAAGAATCAAGAACAGAAAGCAAAGACAATTGATGATACTGTTCGAGAAAGAAAGTAAAGAACCTAATGAAGACCTTGTCCTATTAAAAGTAGAATTGGAAGAGGCAAAGAAAATTGAAGAGATTCTAAAACAACAGCTATCAAAAAAGAAAGCAAGATGTGAATCATCAGAACAAGAAGTAGTGAAAACAAGGAAAGAAATGGAGAAGTTTCAAGCCTTGTATAATTAGAATCTGTCAAGTATCAAAGCCTCAGAAGGATTAGCCACCATTCTGAATCAACAAAGGAATCCAAAGCTGAAAACTGGTTTGGGTTATGAAGAGGGATCAAGTAGCGGGAAGCCAGGAAATGAAGAACCCATCAAGTTTGTCAAAAGTGCAACCAATGATAATAACAAACCTGTAGAAACAGAGGAATACAATCAGCCACCCAGGACGAGTAAAGAAAAAGGTGCCGGGATTGAATCTATAGAATGAAGAAACAATGCTCTCTCTGCTGAAAGACGTCATCAACAAGAAAGAAATCGATTTGCTCAAAGAAGACAACCATTTTCCAGGTACAAAGAATTTTTCTATGGCTATTGTTTCTATTGTTCTAACTTTGGTCACAAAGATATAAATTGTTCCTTAAGACTTAGACATGAGCAATTAAGGTTTCAAAGGAATAAATACTTCCCACAACAAAGAATGATACAGTCAAGTAATAATCCTTCACGGACTGCAAATTGCCAAATTAAGTCTGGACACATACAACTAAGGAGGCCAAGAAATAATCAACAGTCAATAAGTAGGCAACAATGCAACAATAAGTTTGACTTATTGAATAATGAGGTTGAGTGCTACACCTTTCATAACTTTGGACATAAATCTATTGACTATCGGTTAAGGAACTATGAACCAGATTTGAAATCCCCTGCTGAAAATGTCAAGTTTTGGAAGAAGAAGGAAAGTAACAAGTGTGGATTAGTATTGTCTACTCAAATAAAAATGAACCCTTGGTATATAGATAGTGGATGCTCCAAACACATGACGGGAGACAAAGGCAAGTTTCTATCTATAAGTGAAAGCAAATCAGGAAGCGTAACCTTTGGAAATGATGCTCCAGGGAAAATAAAAGGTAAAGGGATGGTGAGCTTAAGTAATGGAAAAGGAAAAGCCCAAGATGTTATACTTGTGGATGGGCAGAAACATAATCTGCTCAGTGTAATTCAAATGTGTGACAAAGGATGTGAGGTGTTGTTCACGTCCAAGGGCTGCAAGATAAAGTCTGTAAACTCAGGACAAGTTGTGGCCAAAGGCATAAGGACAGAAAATAATGTATATGTGCTGAAAGAAAATAGAGAAGAATGTCATCTAAGCAAACATGATGAAAGATGGTTATGGCATAGGAGACTTGTACATCTAAACTTTTACCACTTAATAAAACTCAAAAACCTCGAAGCAGTAAAACATCTTCCGAGAATATCAAAGCCCCAAGATTCAATGTGTAAACCCTGTCAAGTAGGGAAGAAAAACAGGACACAGTTTAAGTCCAAGAGCTTTACTTCAACAGAGAAACCACTCCAACTAGTTCATATGGATTTATGTGGACCATCAAGAAAGGAAGGCACAGGGAAAGAAAACTACTTCATGTTGATTATCGATGATTACTCCAAACTTACATGGGTTGACTTTCTCAAAGAAAAAGTTGAAGCATTTGAGAAGTTTAAAACATTTAAGGCTTTAACAGAGACTCAAATAGGCAAGAGGTTAAAGGCAGTAAGATCAAATCGGGGAGGAGAGTTTATGTCAAGAGACTTCAAGGAATTCTGCGATGAACATGGGATCAAGAGAGAATACACAATCCCAAGAACTCCACAACAAAATGGAGTTGTTGAGAGGCAAAACAGAACAGTGCAGGAAATGGCCAGGTCAATTATGAATGAGAAGAACATTGGTCAAACCTACTGGGTAGAAGCAATACACACAGCATTCCATGTGCTTAACAAATCCCACCTCAGACCACAAAGTGACAAGACCCCTTATGAATTATGGTTTGGAAGACCTGCCTCAATCAAACACTTAAGAGTCTTTGGGAGTAAATGCTACATAAAGAATAATGATGAGAACCTCGAAAAATATGATGATATGGATGATGAAGGTATATTCTTAGGGTATGCTACAAACAGTAAAGGATATAGATGCTATAATAAGAGGCTGCATAAAATGGTTGACTGTATTGATGTAAAAATTGATGAAGGAATCCCAGCAAGAGAGGTATACAGTAATGAGTCTTCTACAGAAGACACAGCTAAAGCTGAAGATGAACAGGTCCAAGAATTAGAAAATGAAGACTCTGAATCAGATGAAGACTCAGACTCTGAATCAGATGAAGACTCAGACACTCAGACAGACTCAAATCAACATTCAACTACAAATTCCTCCTCCAGAATCATTCAAAAGAATCATCCTGCAAGTCAAATAATTGGAGAAAAAGACAAAGGTGTACAAACCAGGGGAAAGCTAATCAAAACCACCGAACAATCTCATATAGCTCTCATATCCATGCTGGAACCCAAGAATATTAATGAAGCCAGCAAAGATGATCACTGGGTTAAAGCAATGAATGAAGAACTTGATCATATTGAGAAAAACAATACATGGGAGATGGTTCAAAGACCTGAAGGTAAAAACATCATTGGCTCCAAATGGATATTTAAGAATAAGTTGAATGAGCAAGGACAAGTTATCAGGAACAAAGAGAGGTTAGTTTGTAAAGGCTATGCTCAGATAGAAGGACTGGATTTTGATGAAACATTTGCGCCCATAGAAAGATTAGAAGCTATCAGAATGTTTCTTTCCTATGCTTGTCATAAAAGGTTTAAAGTCTACCAAATGGATGTCAAGTCAGCCTTTCTCAATGGAGATTTAAGTGAAGAAGTCTATATGGAACAACCAGAGGGTTTCAAATTGTCTGATAACCCTAACTATGTATGCAAGCTGAAGAAAGATTTATATGGTTTAAAACAAGCCCCTCGAGCCTGGTATCACAGACTGGATATGTATCTCAAAGACAAAGGGTTCAAGAGAGGAAAAAATTACAATAATCTATATATCAAAACAGAGGATAATGATTTTCTCATCGTATTGGTCTATGTAGATGACATCATCTTTGGATGTAATAAGGATTCACTGGTACAATGGTTTGCTTCTATGATGGAGTCTGAATTTGAAATGTCTATGATAGGAGAACTGTCATTTTTTCTTGGTCTGCAAATTACTCAGAGGCCCGAAGGGATGTTCATTTATCAAGAAAAATATCTAAGAGAAATGCTGAAAAGGTTTCAAATGGAAGATTCTAAACCTATGGGTACACCTATGGTAACTGGATGTAAATTAAGAAAGGATGATGATTCACCTGATGTTGATCAAAGCTCATATCGATCAATGATAGGAAGTCTACTATACATCACAACATCTCGCCCAGACATAATGCATGTTGTAGGAATGGTAGGAAGATATTAGGCTGCACCCAAACAGAGTCATTTGCAAGCTGTCAAAAGGATATTCAGGCATTTAAAAGAAACAATGACTTATGGTCTGTGGTATCCCAGAAATCAAAATCTTCAGTTGACTGCTTATTCAGATGCAGATTGGGCAAACTGTGTTGATGAGAGAAAAAGCACTAGTGGAGGAGCATTCTTCCTGGGTGACTCCTTAGTAGCCTGACTTAGTAAAAAGAAAAGTTTCATTTCTTTATCAACCACAGAGGCAGAGTACATTGTTGCTGCTACCTGTTGCACTCAGGTATTATGGATGATTTAGACACTTGCAGACTGAGAGGTAAAATACACTGCACCAATCCCAATTCATTGTGATAACACTAGTGCCATCAGTGTGTCTAAAAATCCTGTATTCCACTCCAAGACCAATAATATTCCCATAAAATATCATTTTCTGAGAGAGCAGGTCACTAATCAGACTGTTCAGGTCCATTACATTCCCACTACAGAACAAATTGTAGACATATTTATTAAACCCCTAGCCAAGACACCTTTTGAATATCTCAGACATAAGCTAGGTGTCATTTTGTATCACGTCTAAAAGAGTCCATCTTGTTAGAGGAAGTTTTGTATTATTTGAATATCTAATGCCTCCTAAAATTACTGTAACACCTCAGGGGGAGCATGTCTCTTTTTTGACATTGATGTCAAAGGGAGAGAAAAGAATTCGGGTGGCTTAGTTGCCATCAATGACAAAGGGGGAGATTGTTGGCATGTTTTACAGGCAGCGTATGCTTGTCATTGATGGCAAGTGCAGCAGTGATGATGTATTGAGTACAACAACGATTATCGACAGTGCAGTGATAATCGGGGAAGAGAAACAACCGTGATCGTTGGATCAACAATTCAGAATTCCCGATGGTTGTCAGATCTCAATCTAGACAAGAAAATCACACTGAAGAGGAGGATAGATCTCAGGCATTAAATCCAAGCGTGGGATCTGACCATCGTCGGATCAAGGAGAACCTGCACGTTCTTTAAAGTGCAAGGAGTAGCGGGCTCAAAAAATCCTGAAAGAAGGAGGATTGTCCATCATCAGGCAGGACACATGGGGAAAGATTGTCAATTCGCTGACTGGAGAGTCAAAGGAACGGGGTTCCCTAACCTCTCAAAATCACCATACATGAAATCACGAAATAATCTGAGCCTTCGAATCAAGGTTTGATCTGGACCATTGATCCCATTCCATTTCGGAGTTTCGCGGATCGAGAGTTGGAGATGTCAAAGAATATTAACCACAAGAATCCCAAAATCTCGATATGCGAAATCGTGACTTAATCTGAGCCGTCAGATCAAGGTTTGATCTGGACCGTTGATCCCAGTCCATTTCAGAGTTTGTTGGATCGAGAGTTGGAGATGTCAAAGAATAATAACCACAGGAATCCCGAAATCGCGACTTAATCATAGCCGTCAGATCAAGATGTGATTTGGACCGTTGATCCAACCCCATTTCTGAGTTTTGTGGATCGGGACTTTGAAGTGACAAGAACACTGAACATCAAGAATGTTGAAATCACGAAATGATCTTAGCCGTCAGATCAAGTGTTGATCGGGACCGTTGATCCCACGCCATTTTGGGGTTTCGGGGATCACGACTTGGAGAGTTGAGATGCCTCATCTCCAGATTCACGAAATGCGAAATCACGAAAGTGCCTTATGCTTAAGGATGTGGTCACAGCCCTTGGTCACATCAGCGAGAGATGGAGGAAAGAGCTAGAGAAACCAAACTCATTTTCCAGGATCGCAACTGGGAATGTCGAGACACATGGTCACACGAATGTCGAACTGCCGAAATCCAAAATGCCAAAATGAATGCAAGATCCCTTGGAATCAATCCAATGGTGTAGGTGAATTTGAACAAGATCGGAGGGCTACTGTAGCACGACACAGTGTAAATGCCAGAAACCACTGATGGTTTCTTCTAGAGGACTCAAAGACACTTCGAGATGATTGAAAGAGGAGGTGAAGAGTCTCTGGGAATCTTCAAGAGGGTTGAAGATGTTCGTGTAGGCGATTGATAGTTGGATGAGCATTGAGGCCTGTAAATGGAACAGAGAAGGTGAGCTCAACTGTTATAGAAAATACAAAGAGTCTCAAAGTGCCAGAGAGGCTGAGGAATCTCAATATAACATACAGTGATGCTGAACGAGTGGAAACAGACCATAGAAGTTGAAGAGTCACGATGATGATCAGACAGAGAACTCAAGTTGTGGAGGAATTTGGCGCGGTGTGAGCATGTAGAGGCATGGAAAATATTGCATGCACAAGGAGCACAGGGACTATAAGAATGGGGAACAAAGAAGATATTAGTGTTGTTGTCATGGGGAAGGATTCAAGTGTGAGCAAAGAGGCAGAGAACAGGTGCAGAAAAGCACAGTAGATATTATTATTCTTATTATACCTGTGGAATATTATTGATAGAGAACAGGTGCAGAAATGTGTCTGTTATATTATATAACATAACACACAATGGATTTATAATATAACACACTGGATTTATAATGGTACAATGGATTTATAATATAACACATTGTGTGTGTTATATTATATAACACACTGTGTGTTATATAATATAACACACATTGTGTTATATTATATAACACATTGTGTGTGTTATATTATATAACGCACACTGTGTGTTATATTATATAACAAACAATGTTTGTTATATAATATAACAAACATAGTGTTTTATATTACGACACTAGTGTTGCCAAAGTAGCTCGGTCTCAAGCTTAAACTATGACAGAAAATTAAATTAAATTACGACATGAGATGTATTCAAGCTGAAACTTAAATCATGAAAGAAACTTGAATTAAATTGGGTGGAGGTTACGACATGATACCATGAGAGGTTGGGTGGAGGTTACGACAAAAAATTGAATTAGATTTACAGTAATTAAATTAAATTAAATTAAATTAAAATTTACATAAACTTACCTAAAATCCCCAGCTCCAAGACTCTAAGACCCCCAGCTCCAACCGCTCATCCGCCAAGAACTCGCCAACACAATCGTGCCAAGAACTCACCAACACAACCGTGCCAACACAACCAAGATCTCTCCAATGTTGAACAGGATAAGTCAACTGAGAGGAGGGGGGTGAATCAGTTGTATAAAATTTCTTTCATTTTATAAGAAGATTACTTATTAATAAATAAATCATGCCTTTAACATTTAACTTGCAGTAATACATTTAACCAATAAATATACAATCACATAAATGAAATAGTGACATAGTGATTTTTCATGAGGAAAAACAAAAGGGAAAAACCTCTTCTTCTTATGAATGAAAGGAAAGCTTAAACTCCTCTTTACATTCTTATTTTATCTAAGCTACAACCCAGATGAGGTTTCTACCTTTGTTTCTTCAGCACCTACTGAATGGAAGCTACAACTCCCAGATGTACAAGCACCAACTTGTACATGAGGCTTTTACAGTCTCCCCTTGGTCCTCCCTACCACCCTGGAATCCTTCTCTGTCACTAAGAATCTGCAAACCAACTCTTGTCTTCTCTGTCAAAGATTAAGCATTAAATTTTCTCCTCAAATTTTATAGAGCCATCTTTCTTCCATAATCCTCTCACCCCATCTTTTCTCCTCACTGTCCCTGTGTAATTTTATTTCAGATTTATCTTCATTTATAGAAATGAATTTTACTTTAGAGATATAGCTATACCATTAATTCCATACGCACGAACCTTCATCTCACCAAATTTCACTTATGTTGACCCTGTACATTCAGAGTGTACACTCGAACCCTCAGGCTTCGAAGATTCAATTACAATAATTGAATAACTATCTTACAGTGATTATTATTGGCCAAGGCATCTAGAAGAACAACAACCACATGATCATTTTAAGTATTTAATCATGACCGTTCAATGTAGAAGATGGGTCTCGTGCTTACTCCATATTCCCATTGGCTGTGACCACGGGCCTTTACCAAAAGGTTCTTTCGCAATTCGGATATCGACAATCTTGAGGTGAATACATCTCGTCTCTTCATGTTCCAATATCTGAAAAGTAGATTTAACTTGGTGCTAGCTCCTCCTTCTCACATGACCAATGGCAATGACTATAGCCTATACAAAAAGGTATTTCGGCATTTAACATTTCGACGTTTCGGCATTTCACATTTTGGCATTTCGGCTTTTAGAATTTCGACGTTTTCGCATTTCATCATTTCGGCATTTCTGTGATGAAGTGTTTCGACACTCCAAGTCACGATCCCCAAAATGATATGACATGTGTCCCTTTCAATATTTCAGCATTTGGGACTTTGTGATGTTGGAGTTTTTTTCTTACCATGCAAAAATCCCAAAATAGAAATCCCCGGAGTGACGTATCATAGTGACATTACTTAGGATGACATGTCATGTGATGGTCAATATCCGATCTTTGAAATTCAGGTTAAGGGTGTTGACTCCTCTTCCAAGGCTCGTTTCACATGTGACCTCAAGTTATAACCAAAGGCTCACCTTCTGGGTTCTTCGCAATTTCGCGTTTCACTATGTCGAGAGGCATGTTGATATCCAAATTAGGAACCACCATGCCTATGCAAATTGATCCACAGTGCATGTGAAAACTAACCAACAAAATCTCCCTTTGGCATTTTAAAGTTTGACATTAATAACAAAACCAAGTCCTGTGCAAACCGCCCTCTGCAAACTGCAAGCCCTGCCAACAAACTCCCCCTTTGGCATTGATGGAAAACTTTAAATATCTTCTCTCCCTTTTGACATCTATGGAAAAGGAATAAAACATAATCCCCATGAGCAAAGAAAATCACTTGCAAAGATGTATCATTTCAGCAGCAACTCCCCCTATCAATAATTGTCAATAAACTTGTGCAGTCTGATTTTATAATGAAGCTCGTGCAATCTTTGAGAATGAAATGAAATTACAGAGGGTAAATGCCCAACTGATCTCTGATACATTCAAATTGAATTTTAGATAAAGGTTTAGTAAATACATCTTCTATCTCATCCTTTGTGCCAACATATTCCACTTTAATAGCTTTAGACATAACCTGCTCTCTTAGAAAATGAAATTTAATGGGAATGTGCTTTGTTTTGGAATGCATAACAGGATTTTTAGAAATACTAATTGCATTGGTATTATCACAGAATATAGGTATAGGTTCATTATAATGAATATGTATATCTTCTAGCATCTCTTTCATCCATAGAACCTAAGTGCAACAAGTTGCAGTTGCAATGTATTCTTCTTCAACAGTAGACATAGACATTGTTGATTGCTTTTTACTTAGCCAACTTACAAGACATCCTCCAAGAAAAAATGTTGCTCCACTAGTACTCTTCCTGTCATGAACACAACCTGCCCAATCAACATCAGTGAAAGCATATAAATCAATATGATTGCCTGTAGGATACCATAAACCATACTCTATTGTCCCCTTAAGATATCTGAAAATTCTTTTGACTACAAGTAGATGAGAAGTTTTTGGTGAAGCCTGAAACCTGCCAACTTGACAAATTGCATGCATAATATCAGGTCTTGTAGTTGTAGCATAAAGAAGGCTACCAATCATAGATCTGTATACTTTCTGATCAACATATTTAGTATCATCAAACATACTTAATTTACAACCAGTAACCATGGGAGTGCCAACTGGTTTAGAATTTTCCATCTGAAATTTCTTAAGCATTTCATTGATATACTTGGTTTGAGAAATGGAAATACCTTTATCATGTTGAGTAATTTGCAAGCCTAATAAAAACTTCATCTCTCCTAGCATGGACATCTCAAACTCTTTCTGCATACTTTCAACAAACTGTTTACTGATCCTATTATCATCACTACCAAAAATGATATCATCTACATATATCTCAACAATGATCAGGCTATCATTTTCTTCTTTAATATATAGATTACTATCAGTGCTACCTTTCCTGAATCCTTGCTGCCTCAAGTAATTTTCAAGTCTAGAATACCAAGCCCTTGGTGCTTGCTTCAGGGCATACAATGCCTTTTTCAACCTGTAAACATGTTGTTCTTCTTCTTTTACCTAAAAACCATCTGGTTGTTCCATATATACTTCTTCCTCTAAATAACCATTCAAAAATGCATACTTTACATCCATTTGGTAAACTTTAATGTGTTTAGAACTGGCATAAGCTAGAATCAGTCTAATGGATTCCATTCTTGCAACAGGAGAAAAAGTTTCTCCAAAATCTATTCCTTCTACCTGTGCATACCCTTTACAAACCAATCTAGCCTTGTTTCTAGTTATTTTAGCTTCTTCATCCATCTTATTTCTGAAAACCCATTTAGCCCCTATGGAAATCGTATTCAAAGGTCTAGGAACCAATTCCTGTGTCTTATTCTTTTCTATTTGACTAAGTTCTTCATTCATTTCTTTCATCCAGTACTCATCTTTAATTGCTTCTTCAATATTTTTGGGTTCAATCAAAGAAAGTAAAGATACTTGTTCATCAGTTGAGGTGGCTTCTTGTCTTCTGCTTCTTGTTCCAACACCTGCATTTATGTCACCAATTATCTGTTCTTCAGGGTGATTTTTATGTATTCTCTTGTTTGGAGTCTTTGATGGAGTCATGATTTTGGATGGAGTTGTGCCCTGTGTCAAAGTAGGAATTAATTGTTCTCTATCAACAACCTTAGTTTCTTCTGCTTCACTTACCTCATTTATGCTTGTCATCTATTTCATATATTTGATGATTCTTTTGTTTTGATTTAGACTTCAAAAATGAGGACTCATCAAATTTCACATCTATGGCTTCAACTATTTTGTTCAATCTAAAGTTGTAACATTTATAAGATTTCCTTGAACAGGAATACCCAACTAAAATACCTTCATTTGTTCTAGATTCCAACTTACCCAAATGCTTGTCAACTCTTTTGATATAACATTTACTGCCAAAAATTCTGAAATGTTTAACACTAGTTGGTTTGCCTTTCCATAACTGATAGGGTGTCCTAAAATGATTGTTTCTCAGCAAGCTTCTATTAAAAATGTGAATAGTAGTATTAGCATCTTGAGGCCATAGTATATTACTTAGTTTAGATTCATTGAGCATAGTTCTAGCCATCTCCATAATAGTCCTATTTTTTCTTTCAACCACTCCATTTTGTTGAGGTGTTTCAGTAACAAAAAAATGTCTTCTTATCCCATTTTCATCACAGTATCTGTTGAATTCTTTAGAAACAATTTCCCCTCCATTATCCGATCTTAAACATTTAATTTTCATGTCACATTCATTTTCAGTTGACTCTTTGAAGATTTGAAAACAGCTAAAAGTTTCAGATTTCTTTTTCAATAAAAACATCCATGTCATTCTAGTAAAGTCATCCACAAATAGTAGAAAATATCTTTCTCCTTTTAACCATGTTGTTCTCATAGGTCCACAAACATCATCATGTACTATTTCCAATGGTTTAGTTGTTAAATGTTCTTTGGTTTTGAATTTAATTCTAGTTTTCTTACCATGTTGACATTGCTTGCAGATTGAACTTGAAAGTTTCTTTATGATAGGTAAATCTCTTATTGCTTTCTTTTTATTCAACTAAATCATAATTTCAAAGTTAATGTGTCGAAGTATTTTGTGCCACAACCAACTTTCATCTTCATTCCCAAGATAATATTTTTCTTTTTCTTCATCTAGTATGTAAATGTTGCTTGAAGTTCTTGTGGTTGTTCCAACTAGTTTATTTGATTTTATATCCCTGATTTGACATCCTTTTTAATCAAAAATCATAAAGAGACCTTTATTATAGGTTTGAATTACACTCAATAAGTTATGTTCCATTTCCTCAACCAATAAGACATTTTCAGCCATGATTTTATTGTTGTTTAGACATACAGTTCCTCTTCCAACTATCCTAGCTGATTGATCATTTCCAAAGGTGATTGTACCTTATTTTCCTTCATCTAGTTCAACAAAGAGTTGTTTTCTACTTGTCATATTCTTTGAACATCCACTATCCATAACCCATTTTACTTTATGTTCTTCTTGTAGATATATAGTGCATTTTTCATTGTTCAGATTTTCACTTTTCTTTTTCCAATATTTGGTTTTCAGATCTGTGTAAGTGGGTTCATTAAATTTTTGAAAACTCATAGGACAATTTCTTGACACATGCCCAAAGTTGTTACACATGTAACATTCAGTCTCATATCTTAAGGTGTCAAATCTATTGTAAGAGTAGTTTATATTGTTTTGACTAGTTTTACGATGTCCTCTTCCATATTCAAAATTAGACCTTTCATGACTATTATGTGAATTTATCTTTCTTGAAAAACTATTACAAAATGAAGCCTTATGTCCATACTTATAACAAAAGAAACAGTGGCCTTCAAACCTATTTTGATGTCTGCCATAACTTATTTTATGCACTGTTGAACCTTGATTTTCTTCTTGCCTTTCTGATTCCATCTTCTTGCTAGTAATTTTCTCATGATTACCCTTTGTACCCGCTTTATCAACACTTGAACTAGAACATCCATTAGTTACTGCAGATTTATAACCAATTCCAGTCTTATCATATGTTGATCTTTGACTACTAATAATTTTATCTAACACTTGATAACTATGATTCATGTTATTTTCTTGTTCTTTCTTTCTTAATGAGACTACAATTTTTAAACCTTGATTTTCCTTATCCTTTTCTGCAAGAATTTTAGTTAGAGCTTCTTCAGTCACTCTAGCCTCTTCTATTTTATGTTTTAAGTAAACTACCATGATTTCAGTAATCTCAATCAAACCATTTGATTTCTGTAATTCAAATTCTAGATTCTCAATTTCTCTTTTAAAATGTTTGCATTCCCTTCTCACTTTTTTTAATTCACTTAAATCACTTACTAGTTCAGCTTCTAGATCAACTTCACCTTCTTCTTCTTCACCACACTGATCATCCTGTTTTTCCATAGCCATAAAGAGTTGTACATCTGAACTGTCATCACTCTCACTAGATTCTGAAATATCACGGTCATCTTTTATACACAGGCTTTTCTTTTCGTATGTTTTTCTTTGAAAAAACTTCTTATGTCTATTCTTGAATTCCTTAGGTTTTATATCATTGTCTTCTTCATTATTAGTATGCTTGTTGTAAGGAAACTTAGATGAAAAATGTCCTATTATACCACAACCAAAGAATTTCATAGGAAGCTTACCTTTATACTTGCGAGTACCTCTTTTAAGATTTTTAACAAAATTTGCTTCTTCCACATCACCTTCTGATTCCTCATGACTGTTGATTTCTGCTTCAACCTTTTTCTTATCTTTCTTTTCTACCTTGAAAGATGATTCTTTCCCGAAAGAATTCTCACCAGAGGTTCTCATCTCATATGTTGTTAGTATTCCATGTAATTCATCCATTTCTAAAGTATCAAGATCTGTTCTTTCTTCTAATGCAGATATTTTTTACTCAAATCTTGTAGGAAGTGATCTAAGTACCTTTTTCACAATAATATTATTATTAATTGTTTCTCCTAGACCCCTCATGGTATTAACAACTTCATCAATACGAAGAAAGTAGGTAGCTATATCTTCAAATTCTTCCATTTCCAGGATTTCAAATTGACTTCTATATGATTGTAGCTTAGCACTATTTATCTTAGTGTCTCCTTCATATACATTTTTCAATTTATCCCATATTTCTTTTTTTGATGCACAATGCATAACTTTAACACATTCTGACCCTGCTAGACCTCCTAGTATTGCATACATAGCTTTGGAATTACTCTCATAGAATCTCTTACCTATAGCATCTATTGGAATGGTTATTGGGACTTTATATTCATTTAGTACAGCCTGCCAGATATATACTCCTTGAGTTTGTAAAAATAACTTCATCCTGATACTCCAAAAAGAATAATTATGACCATCAAATAAAGGCAATCCATGTTTTGTAAATTCTGACTTCTTATCCATTATGAATGATCAAAAACTTCTAGTGGTTAAACTAATATCTTGAGGTAACTTGCTCTGATATCAATTGTTGAACATGGTAAGTCAACTGAGAGGGGGGGGGAGTGAATCAGTTGTATAAAATTTCTTTCATTTTATAAGAAGATTACTTATTAATCAAGAAATCATGCCTTTAACATTTAACTTGTAGTAGTACATTTAACCAATAAATACACAATCACATAAATGAAACAGTGACACAATGATTTATCATGAGGAAACCCAAAAGGGAAAATCCTCTTCTTCTTATGAATGAAAGACAAGCTCCAACTCCTCTTTATATTCTTATTTTATCTGAGCTACAACCCAGATGAGGCTGCTACCTTTGTTTCTTCAGCACCTACTGAATGGAAGCTACAACTCCCAGATGTACAAGCATCAACTTGTACATGAGACTTATACAGTCTCCCCTTGCTCCTCCCTACCACTCTGGAATCCTTCTCTATCACTAAGAATCTGCAAACCAACTCTTATCTTCTCTGTCAAAGATTAAGCATTAAATTTTCTCCTCAAATTTTACAGAGCCATCTTTCTTCCATAATCATCTCGCCCCATCTTTTCTCCTCACTGTCCCTATATAATTTTATTTCAGATTTATCTTCATTTACAGAAATGAATTTTACTTTAGAACTATGACTGTACCATTAATTACATACACACCAACCTTCATCTCACCAAATTTCACTTATTTTGACCCCGTACATTCAGAGCATACACTCAAACCCTCAGGCTTCGAAGATTCAGTTACAATAATTGAATAACTATCTTGCAATGATTATTATTGGCCAAGGCATCTAGAAGAACAAAAACCACACAATCGGTTTAAGTATTTAATCCACACCGTTCAATATAGAAGATGGGTCTCGTGCTTACTCCATATGCCCATTGGCTGTGACCATGGGCCTTTACCAAAAGACACTTTCACAATTCATATATTGACAATCCTAAGGTGAAGACATCTCATTTCTTCATGTTGTGATCTATGAAAAGGAGCTTTAACTTGGTGATAGCTCCTCCTTATCACATGACCAATGGCAGTGACTACAACCTATATAAAAAGGTATTTCGGTGTTTCTCATTTCGACATTTTGGCATTTCACATTTCGACATTTTGGCTTTTAGCGTTTCGACATTTCAACGTTTTCGCATTTTGGCATTTCAGTGTTTCTCTGATGAAGTGTTTCGACACTCCAAGTCACGATACCTGAAATGATCTGACATGCGTCCCTTTCAGTATTTCGGCATTCAGGACTTTGTGATGTTGGATTTTTTTGCTTACCATGCAAAAATCTCGAAATAGAAATTCCCAGAGTGATGTATCATAGTGACGTTACTTAGGATGATGTGTCATGTGCTGGTCAATCTTTGATCTCCAAAATTCAAGATAAGGGTGTTGAATCCTCTTCCAAGGCTCATTTCACATGTGACCTCGAGTTATAACCAAAGTCTCACCTCCTGGGTTCTTCGGAGTTTCACGTTTCAGTATGTCAAGAGGCATGCTGATCTCCAAATTAGGAACCACCATGCCTATGCAAACTGATCCATGGTGCCTATGAAAACTAACCAGCAAACTCCCCTTTGGCATTTTAAAGTTTGACATTAATTACAAAACCAAGTCCTATGTAAACTGTGCAAACTTCCCTACTATGCAAACTACCCTCAACAAACTACAAGCCCTGCCAACATCTGACACAACCGCTCCCACACAACTGCGCCAACACAACCGCTCATCCACCAAGAACTCACCAACACAACCGTGCAAACACAACTACACCAACACAACCACACCAACACACTCACACTATCACTCACATATTCTGTCACACTAGTACATATGACCAAATTTGTGACGGTGTTTCGTTGATATTTCCACACTTATCCGTCACAATTTCCACGAAAGCTGAGATTTTTTTTCGTCGAAATAATTTCATCGCTATATCCACAATCCAGGTGTGCGTGGAAACATTGACGAAATTAGCTCTCCACATGTCACCACCTTCAACATCGATTAACCCTGTGCATCGTAGCAATTACGGTGAACTATCGTCGCAATAAAAA
>JASDQU010737602.1:1361-18529 GCA_032191745.1 Picea mariana | reverse complement strand
TTAGTAATGCTATTTTATTTATGTCAGCTTTAGGCCATTAGTTGTAATTTAGATTAGTAATGTTATTTTAATTATGTCGGCTTTAAGACATTATTTGTAATTATACCTCCTAGTCTCCTATATATACCAAGGAGACATTTTCATTTTGAATCATCTTGTACTTGAACATTTAAGTAGGGTAAAAGGAGGTTGCCCCCTCGAAGAGGCTTATTATCTGAAATTATCTCTTTTTAAGGCATTGAGTACTTTTCCTGAGGTGTTTATATGCTATATTGATGTTTGGTTCTTAACACTGACCATCATCTCCTTGAATGGCCATTTTACCTTCGGCTTCATCATGGGCCATTCATATACCCATCTCGGCTTGGTATTCTGCTACATCCGCAGTTCAAGCTCTTCCATTCTTGCCCTGATATCAACAAGTTCTTGTACCCTTTCAGCTGTACTCATCATCTCCAGGTTTTTCCTCTCAGCATACCTACAACCTTCAGTAGCCATGTTGTTGTCTCTGTCTGCTCTCCTAGCAAACCTGCTGCTGTCACTCTGCAAACCTAAGTGCTTCAGCCCCTCCTACAGTCCTCCTGACTGCTTATGGATTGTTTCCTACCTGCAAACAATCACCACATAGCCTCAGTACTCTATCTTCTTTTACCTTCTCACTTCACCTGAAATATACAAGTGAAGTCCTTGCTCTGATACCTAACTTGGTGACAGATGCCTCCTGCGTCCGCCCACAGGATCGTTCAATAAATTCATGAGCCAAAGAGGCTCATTTGATTCCCTTTTTGGAATCTCTGTTAAAATCCCGATCCACAGGTCCTTACTTCCCTGTCACGGCCTCTGCACGCGCCTATGACTTTTCCCTGATTGATAATTTCAGGTATCGGGTTTCGTGATCCACGATGTCAAGAGTTCCCTGTCCTCTTGAATCATCGATCTCCAATGAGCCAATTTGTCGATACGCGCCTTTACGTGTTAGCCCTCCTGGATAAACTTCTGGCCCACGTGACCACTATCTCACAAGACCGCAGCCTTATCTCCTATTGGGGTTTTGGACTTTCTAGTTCCGAAATGCATAAACCTCGTGTCATCAAGATTCTTGATACGTCGAATCCCAATTTCTCGATGTGACTCTCCTATCGGGACCTTTCCTGAAGGCTTCGATCACTGCCACATGTCCCCTCAAGATGGACAGTCCTGATCGCCTCTCGGGATTTTGTGACTTCTGATGCTTCGGAATTCTTTCCCTCAGGATTCGCAAAACGCCAAACCCCGATGTGCAGATTTGACTTTTCTATCGAGACTTTCCCCCATAGTCTGGATCTCTGTCACGTGTCCCCAACAGATGGATGACCCTGATCCAATCTCGCGATTTCACAACTCCAAATTCCCCGACCTTCTCAACCTCGAGAACTTTGATATCCCGAACGCTGATATCCTAATGGCCATGCCTCTCGTCGGGATTTTCACTTCTTGTTCACGAAGTTAAACCCCGTGCAACTCTCTACAGCTCCGACGGTTGTCAGTTTCTTCGCTCTAGATATGACGGTTCAGATCCATCCTTCTCTAGCCTATCTGACGGATGATGTGCTCCCTCCTGAGCTTGCACACTTTCTTCCCAGCCTTGGGAGCATTTACCAAAACTCAAAGGCCTCAACCTTTGTCTGGTTCCTCCTGCGAGCTATCAGCTTTAAGCCTCGCCTGTGTTCTCCACAACATTGTTCCTCCTGAGATTGGAGAACTCTGAGCTCTCCAAAGAGTTCTTCGACCTCTGTGTTCCTTGCAGCTATAGCCCCGTGCGCTGAAAGCACTCCTCCTCCTGATCTTATCCTTAAATCCCCAAGGGATTCTTTGACTTCTGCGGCTCTACAGAGTCTTCACCCACACAAAGTGCTATCTCTCTTGAGCTTCTCAAATGCTTAGTTCTCTAAGGAAATAAATCCTTCTTCTTTCTCCCATAATTGGAGAAATTGGATTCCCTCCTGGCTATCCCTCTGCTCAAGCAACCTCTTGCTGAGTCTGCAGGGTGTTCAACAACCCTGTGAAGATCCTTCAGTGGATTCTTCTTCTAAATTCCAGAACTCAAAGAGTTCTCTTCTGCCTATGCCTATCTACACAGTGTCTCAATGCCCACCTGGCAGAGCGTCAAGAATCCTTAGTGATTCTGACTTCTTAAGAACTCACAGCAGAGTCCTTCCTCTGTGCACTTCTTACACTGGCTCAATGCCCACTTGGAAGAGCTTCACAGAATACTCAGTGATTCTATCTGCAACTGTGTCTCTCCTACACAACCTTGCCTCCTGAGGTGTTCAAAAACCTCACAAGTCTCCTCTAAGTTGTTGATTTTAGTTTCTATGCCGCAGAACGTCTTTGTCTAAACCCGCAGAATTCAGAAATGCACCTTCTGTGCATGGCTATCAGAACCCGCAGTGTTCTGTCACACCCTCCTAGTGTGAAGCCTCAAAGACTTCTAACCATGAAAATCAAACACACTCCTACAAATGCAAACCTATAGCATACATCTACAACATAAAATGGAACACACCAAGACATCCACATAACACAAAAATACATGCAGGAAAAACTGCTTATGTTTATATTAAATGGAAAATGCCTGTTTTTACAAGGTGTTACTGAGCACGGCCTGTAACAAGGTCTCGGCTCCTTCCTCTACTCTCTTCTCGCAGATTCTCTTCTATCCTCCTCGACTTCACTCCTTCCTCTTCTTCTCAAGAGATACAATTGATCTTTTTACATGAGGAGGCTCTTCGAGCTCTTCCCTCCAAATCTACCTACCCTATTCAATTACATTGAATGGGCTGTCTAGTCCGCTATCTGGATCTAGATCTCAGCCTTACAAACATTAAAGGCCTACTTATCTACATCCTTCACAAAGGCACGGCCTCACAGATCAACAGCTTAAACATTTAATTACATTCAATTTCTAAATCAAAATGAGGACTGCGCCTCTATTCAGCTTTGAATGCGCGTGCTCGACGTGGCTGGCTGGTTGGATGGCTGACGTGAGATGATGCTCCTACATCATTATGTGTCTAGGAAACAATAGTATGGAATAGTAGACAAAATCAACCCATTAAAGGATGGAATGGAAGACATCTCAACGATCTAGAACTGTCACAAAACATTGACTTTCACTTCTATAACAGTCCAGACACCAGCAACAATCATAGCCATTCTGTGTTTCATGACCATGTGAAAAAATATCATTTGTATTATTCATTTCCCACCTATGCAACAAGTTTCACTTATATTTCTTGCCACCTTCCCTCTGTACATTGATATTTTGTTAAAAGTAAGGTTATATTTATGAAGGTCTACATGGGTGGCATGGTCATATATCTTGAATCAGGAAAATCAATGATAAAACAATGATTAAAAAATGGCACATCACAGTGATATTTTGTTAAAATTAAGGTTGTATATATGAAGGTCTACATGGGTGGCATGGTGATATATCTTGAATCAAGAAAATCAATGATTAAAAAATGGAATGTGAGGGCACCCACCAAGGCTCAATTCCCTTAGAGGCACGAATAAGAATTTGAATCTAGGAGCACTCATTAATATAATATCATCTTTGAAAGAAGACTAAACCCTCTTATTGTAACATCTTAGCTAAAGAAGGTGTTTGTGTTGAGTATCTTTCACTCCAAAGTGTTATTTTCACCAGTACAACTAGGCAGGCTTGTGCACAACCTCTTTGGGCAAGTTGTAATGTTTTTCTTGAGTTTAAACCAAGCACTTAAAAAAAGAACAAAGGGATTTTGTTGATTTTAGAAATGTGTTTTTCTATCATGTGTAATTTATACCCAAATATTTGCATTGGCATTTCCATAATGACTTTATAAGGAATTCATCAAAATTACCAAGGGTTTTGTTATCATGTTAGTTTTGTCCACTTGTGACACTTAGTGCTTTGTGCCAATGAAATCAAAAATCATGTTATAATGTACTTTATAAGCTCAAAATCATGGAGGACAATAGTCAAATATTAATTTGACCAAAATGGAGCATCATGCGCCCTCATTCATGGGGCATGCAACAATATAGGGAATCCTTCAAAGGCCCATGAAATTTTTGTTACACTAAGAAGGAATTAAATTTTGCGTCTCATTAATTTACATGATCACTTTAGAAGCTATTTTAATCAACCTTGAAATCCCATATCATTCAAATTTCTTCGCTTAATGAAAGGGCTATATGGCCATACCTAGTGTATGGATCAGTTGCCCTCAAATCTTTCTCCAAGGACAAAAGTCCAGGCCATCTGGGCCTGGACTTTTGTCCTTAGAGAAAGATATGAGGGAAACTAAAATTTCAAGTAAAGAACAAGGCCTGTCAAGAGAATGAGCTTCTGTTCATGTTACTAAATGTGTGAAAAGTCTATCCACTGAGACTTGTGTTTGCAAATTTGCTGATGTGTTATGTTCAAAGAATGGCTGGAAATGATTAATTGCTGCAACTTTTAAATCATGTTGTCCTTTATGGATATGTCGATCTTTAGAGGTGATCTCCCAAATGTAGTTTTTGTTCCTGCCAGGTGGAGTCAAGGTGCATAGGTGGAATAAAGGTGCATAGGTGGAATCCATGAGGTAGTGTCCACCGTGGTGGGGAAACCAAGGGGCAAAGGTAGTTTATGAAGGTTATGGAACAAGATTGCAAATCCCCCATAATCTTTTTCAAGGTGATGTGTGTCCCTTGGGAAGTAATTAGTTTACAAAGCTATGAACCATTTTAAATTTACGACATGTTATGCTCCCATAATTGATGTCAGTCATTGATCTAAGATCAAGCATGGGGAACATGTGCACCAACAAAGTGTTGTTAGAGATGGGATCCCTGCCCATCACATCAACCAATGACAATGTGATAGGTGGAGGATTCGAGGAGAAATAGGGACTCCCTTTCTTATTGATTAATGGAAATGTTCTAAGTGACAAAAAAAGGATGAAAAGGTATTGGTGGACCTCATTAATCAATAAAGCAAAGTGAAGAGAGATAAAGGGGGCCACGATAACCTCACATGGCATGCGAAGAGGTAAGGTAATATGAATTGGAATACATGTATGAGGACACGTAGAACCCAACATCCATTCCAGTAGGCATGTTTCATGCCATGTTAGCTACGATGCCACATCAATAAGATAAAAACATTATTTAAAAAAATTCTGAAGACAAAATCTTATTTTGGCCATAACAGGAGAAAGGAAGCTCAAAACCTGTTGAAATTTTAGGGGTATGTTTTTAGTGAGAAGGAACAAAAAATTGTGAGCGGTCACTTGCTTATTTATCTCTAGAATTCCATAAAATGGAATTGAGTAGTTTTTGATGAGCAAGGTGGTACTCACAAATAGAAGCCATGTTGATGTTGAAATTTTTCTAGTGAGTAACAAGAGTAGACATAAACAAACCTAATGAAGCATTTGACCAAATTCCAAAGGGGTTGGAATGGAGATGCTGAAACATGCCAAAATCCTTTATTCCAAGACTATTTTGGGGGTTTTTGGGATATTTGATGGATAAAAAGGGACCTAATATCACCAAACTAGAAAAATTATGCTAGTCAACATTTTGTTTCCTTGATAATTCAGATGACTTTGTTGTATTGAAGACTTTCTAGTTTTGCTACATTTGAGAGAGCCATTTCAGATAAAAAAATTCCAAGTCTCGAGAAAGTGCAAAAAAGGGCAATGTTGAAAATTATCGATTGATGTAGAAATTGACAAGAACATCAATTTACGAATATGAAAGTTTCTATGTAGTCATAAGCATGATTATTATCTACAACTGCTACAAAGTTTTTCTTAGTTATTGATATATTTTCTACTAAATATGATAGAATTTGGTCTCCATGGTTGATTGTACCAGTCACAAAAGTGCACAAATTCGGTAAACAAATGGAATCATTGAGCTTGAGATAGGAGAAAAAGATCAAACCATTTGCTCTAGTCGTGTGCCCTCCTCCGGTGCAAAACCATGTGCCCTCCTCTGAAAATCATGTGCCCTAGCTCAAATCCGTCCTCCAAATCTGTCCTCCAAATCCAAACATGTAGAGACCTATATTTAATTAGCCTATTAAATCTCATAAATTTTAACAGATAAGATTACTTCTACGCATAAACAATAAGTAATTTCTTTCATTCAGCATATAAGCAACATAAATTAATTAATGAACAAAAATATAATGAATTACATAACATAATATAGATACCTCTGGCTGATGTTATTATCCCAATATCCAGTTGTCCTCTCTATTGCATTGCCCAGCCTGTAGCTTTGACCAAACCCTACCCAAACCGACTAACCACCCAGCCAGCTAGGAGCAGCCTATCCAGCTCCCTAGCTCCAGGATACCGTAAGGAATCCTGGCCCCCAAGCCCAAAACTCCCAACAATCTGGTGCCCCCTGCCACAGTTCACCCAATCTCCAAAACCAAACTCCTCAAAACCAGAAAAATATCCAATCCCCCAATACAGTCCTCTCCTCCCAATTTTTCATAATCCTTCCCAAATTCCTCCACCGAGTCATATCTCTGCCCATTCACCGACTCCCTACCCTCCATTAATTACCTTATCCTTCCCTTTATTACCTTATCATTCCCTTTATTACCTTATCCCTCCACTAAATGCTCCATTCCTCCCCCACATATGTAAAGTCTTATAATAAAAAATTAAAGTTATTAAGCCCCTTTAATTCATTAATCAAACCTTTAATGAGTCAATTAATTAATTAATTAATCAATCAACATATACAAACAATTAATTAATAATTAGTTATTTAATTAAATTTATTAAGAAATAATCATTGTTTAACTAAAACATATTAGGACAGTTAATTATTTAATTAACTTTACTTCATAAACCCTATGCAACTATTTAACTAGGGTTGTTACATACACCCACCCTTCAGGAAACTTCATCCCAAAGTTAAGGTATTTTATGATACAAGGGAAAAGAGACATGGTTCACACATTCATAACAAATAACCATCATTATTAGTAAGTAAGCCAATAAACTCATTCATACTAGTGTACATGTACAAGAAATGCATGTGTAGCTAGTACATACAAGTCTCGTGCATGTACTAATAATCAATAACTATCACACTTATAGTAATTTATGTATGCATCCAATCCAATCAACAAGACTATTCTTTTATAAAAGACAATAAACCAATCAAATGTTTACGAAATCCTTTAATTACAATTATCTAGTTCAACAATTTTATTTAGACAACTATGGTTTAGTTACATAATTATGAATATTCATATATACACATTTTCTTTTCAGAAGGGAAAAACAATAAATTCCACCATAAGACAAATCTCCATACACTCTCAATTATTTCTACTCATCCTTCATTCCTAACTTACTTCCATCTTCATTCATATCCTTCCTCTGCTGGACTATCTTGGAGCATAAACTATATTGAACTAACTCCAAATAGAACTAGTAAGCAGAAGTGTCACTATCTCGACCAAGCTTCCCCAACAGGCAACTGATAGTCATCATCACATGTCTAGGGGAGCGTGAGCTAACACCATCCTCCCATGACTTCAGGTTTCGGAGGATACACGATGGGAAATTCCTCCACCCCTCCTAATCATAACTAGGGTCCACACCCTATAATGGAATATACTGTGGCACCATGTTGCTGGGAGTTTTGTCGTCGTTTATTCGGTTTTGGGTAGTATGATCACCTGAAATCCTGCACTGGTCCATATATCATATGAATGTATCCAAACCAATATAATTTCACATACAAAGATTCATGCCATAATTTTTATCGGCTAGTAGTCATGACATCCACTTTCATCATCCTTATCCCTTGGCTATTTCAAAGCCCATAACCTGCAGATTAGTCTGTAACACAAACTCATACATTTCTATTCATTATCATCATGTAATTGCATATAATCATCATTTCAATTCGGTATTTGTGTACCAACAACTTAACATCAAAGTTTTCAAGTTAGAAATGGATCTCATAATATCCCATAATTCAATTTCGACACTCATTCATAAAATTATCATTTACCAAATAGATTGCATCATATCCTATCATCATTTAAATAGAATTTAAATCTTCATGGGATTCTCATTCACACAATATGTCACATCATATCCATCATCATCAATAACACTTAAACATTCATAAAATTTACATTCACATAGTAGATCGCATTATATCCATCATTATTCGAACACATATAACATTCATAAAGGTTCATACGTCTTAAAAGTTTAAGTGTATCATTTAATAGTTTCACTGTGAATAGAAAATAAAATATGTAGGCCTCAGGTAATCCTGGCTGTCTAAGTCAAAAGGTGGTGTTACATATACCCAACCTTCGAGAAACATATTCTTGAGGTGGTAAAAAAAAGTGAGGGATAGTCTTGTTGTAATGTCTCGGCGTCTTCCCAAGTAGCAAATCCTGGACTATACTTGTCCCATTGGACCTTAACTTGGTCTACCAGATGGTTCCTGAGATATCAGACTCTACGGTCCAATATGTGTAACGGTTCTACCGTGAGAGTTCCCATGTCCAATACCTACAATTCCTTCCAATTTAGTTTATGTGATTCATAAACAACATAATAACGTAAAATAGATACATGAAAAACATTATGAGCTTTATGCAAGTGGGGTGGCAGTATGAGACGATAGGCAATGGGTCCAATTTTCTCTTGGATTCTGAATGGTCCTATAAATCGAGGTGACAAATTTGTCCCCTTCCCGAACCGTATGGTACTCTTATTAGGCCTGATACAAATGAAAACTTGGTCTCCCACTTCATAACTTCAGTCGGTCCTGTGTGCATCCGCATAAATTTTCTACCTATCCTGTGCTTCCTTTAGTCTCTGCCTAATCTGAATCACCTGTCCCTCCATCTCTTGAATCAATTCTGGCCCAACTGTTACTAGGTCTTCTAATATTTCCCAACTCAATGGTGTTCTGCATGGCCTTCCATACAAAGCTTCATAGGGTGCATTCCGATGGAGCTATGAAATTTTTTATTGTATGCAAACTCTACCAAAGGTAGGTACTTCTCCCATTGGGTTTGATTATCCATGACATACATCCTGAGCATGTCTTCCATGACTTGATTTAATCTCTTGGTTTTCCCATCTATTTCAGGGTGATAAGATGTGCTTAAGTTCAACTGAGTCCCCAACGCTGACTGCAAACTTGTCCAAAACCTAGAAGTGAATCTGGAGTCCCTATCTGAAATGATCTTCTTAGGTATCTTGTACAAATGGATAACCTCACTTACAAAAACACGTGCCACATCAGTGACATCGTAAGTGTCTCTAACCGGAATAAAATGAGCACTCTTGGTTAACTTATCAACTATCAAAATAATGGCATTGTGTCTATGATATGTGAGCGACAACCCCACAACAAAATCCATAGAAATGACTTCCCACTTGGACATAGGAACATCATGTGGTTGTAGGAGGCCTGTCGGGTGATGGTGGTCAGCTTTCACTTGTTGACACTCTAGGCATTTGGCGATGAAATGGACTACATCATGCTTCATGCCTACCCAAAAGAAGAGCTTCCTCATGTCTGTGTACATCTTTGATCCAGATGGGTATCGGTGGCCGCCCACCTTTCCATCTGGCTCAAAACAGTTTTCTGGCATTTCTGGTAATTTACTATTTTTAGCAGTTTTTCGGGTCCTGAACTTCCAGGGCCATTTTGAGGCCCTAAACGATGTTTTTTTGGGTATGCTGCTCTCACAAAATTACATCTACATTGCTATTTTGTCTCGAGCATTGTAGACCTCAGATAGATCTTTCCAACGAGCTATCGTGCGCCCCAAACGGAGATCGTATGCAATAGTTATGACTCAGGGAAGTTGATGGACTAACTTACCCAAACAGGGCCCACAANCTCACAAAATTACATCTACATTGCTATTTTGTCTCGAGCATTGTAGACCTCAGATAGATCTTTCCAACGAGCTATCGTGCGCCCCAAACGGAGATCGTATGCAATAGTTATGACTCAGGGAAGTTGATGGACTAACTTACCCAAACAGGGCCCACTTGACTTTTGGCATTTCATCTTCTAGGGTTAGGTTTTTGGTTTCTACCTTCCTCCTTTTGATAAATAATGCCCTTCGGCCTCTTTTTGTAATCAGCTTGGTCACAGATGAGCGTAGCCATCACATCTCTGATACCACTGATCCGGATTTATGTAGGAATGAAATGTAAGAAGCAAATAATAGAGTATGCACAATAGTATTGCAGAGAACACAGTGATACAGTAAACACACACACTTCTATTAATTACATTCACGACTGGCCGACCCCAAGGATCATTACAAAGCTCCGCAGCTTCCTAGGGTTGGCCAACTTTTATCGCAGGTTCGTTTTGGGGTTCTCTAACATTGCTTGGGCCCTTAGCAACATGACCAAAGGTGGGGCTAAAGCCAAATTCTTTTGGTCCCCTACTCAACAAAAAGCATTTGAGGAACTTAAGCAACGCTTGTGTTCAGTGCCCATCCTTACTCTCCTAGACCTGCAACAACCTTTTGAAATTGAGACAGATGATTCAGATTATGCTGTTGGCGCAGTGCTCACTCAGCATGGCCATCCAATAGCATATCACAGTGAGACACTTTTAGATACAGTTCGAAAGTACCCCACCTATGACAAGGAAATGTACTCCATTGTCCAAGCTTGCCGACAATCGAAGCATTACATCTTAGGCAAAGAGACGGTTGTTCACACTGAACACAAGCCCTTGCAGTTTGTGCAAACACAATGGAAATTGCAAAATGACCGCCACCAAAAGTGGTCCGCATACCTGCAGCAATTTCACCTGAACATAAAATATAAGAAGGGCAGCACCAACCATGTCGTTGATTGCCTCAGTCGACCGCCTGTGGCCACACTCACCATAGTGCTTAACTCTTGTGGCCATGAAACCTTTGGGTGGTCTCACTTATATGACAGTGATCCTGACTTTTCGGCCACCTATCAAGCAGTTTGTGCAGACACTCCAGTGACTGATTTTCATCTCCAGGATGGACTATTATGCCACTTAGGCCACCTCTGTGTTCCTTCAAGCGAGCGTGCGAAGCTGATCTGGGAAGCGCATTATAGTCGGGTTGTAGGGCACTTTGGCACCAAAAAGACAATAACAGTGTTGCAGAAGTATTTTTATTGGCCAAAGCTCCGACAAGATGTCAAAAAGTATATCAGATCCTGCACTGCCTGTGCCATCGCCAAACCATCCATTAAGAAGCAAGGGTTCTATACCCCTCTTCCTGTTCCCAATGGGCCTTGGGAATCTATCTCCATGGATTACATGTCAGGATTGCCTCCAACTAAGCATGGGAATGACTGTGTGTTTATGGTCGTGGATCGCTTCTCTAAATTGGCCATTCTGTCCGCCTGCAAGAAAAGTATCTCTGCCGAAGCCACTGCTAAACTCTTCTTTGAATGCGTCTGGGTACATTTCGGGCTACCCCAAACTATCATTTCAGATCACGACAGCAGGTTCCTTAGCACATTTTGGTCCATCCTCTGGTCACTTATGGATACCAAGCTCACACAATCGACAACCTTCCATCCCCAAACTGATGGGCAGACAGAAGTAGTGAATCGCATGATTGTGCATATCCTGTGGATGCATAATTCTAAACGCCCCTGCACATGGGATGAGAACCTGCCGTATGTTCAACATAGCTACAACAGAGCCCTTCATATATCTACCAGTCATAGCCCTTTTCAATCATGCATGGGGTTTCAACCATTGGCCCCCATCGATGTAGCTCTGCCCATTGCCTCCACACAGGCAACATCTTGTCGGGCTCAGACTGAGGTTGAGAAAACCACCAAATTTGTGGAACGGATCCAACACATTCGCCAACAAGTCCATGACATTCTGGAAAAAGCCAATGCCAAGTACAAGCAGTGTCATGACCAGCATTGGGTGCCAACAACATACCAGGTGGGTGATAAGGTTTGGTTGTATTTGCAGAAAGAAAGACTCACGGGACCTCATCGCAAGCTACGCCCACTTCGTTATGGGCCATATACTATCACCAAGGCTATCGGGGATAATGCTTTTGAATTAAGCATCCCTCCATTTCTTGGCTTGCACCCTGTATTCAATGTTGAGCTCCTTCGCCCCTATTTTCCACCATTGTTGGACACCTCAGAAGTGGTCGAGCAGTTGGCAACAACAAAACTCAACCCTGACTGTTTGGAGAAGGAAACAGTTGATCGAATCATGGATTCATAGGTCAAGGGCACTCACCAACAACGTCTCCAGCTCTATCGAGTCGTGAAGGCTGGGCAGTTCCTGCATCAGGGCAAGTGGCTCACCCGGAGCCAAATTCAGCTAAAATTCCCCCATCTTATCCTGGCACTTGACGCAATGGGGACCATTTCTTCTTAAGGAGGGAGGAATGAGCCAGATGGGTATCGGTGGCCGCCCACCTTTCCATCTGGCTCAAAACAGTTTTCTGGCATTTCTGGTAATTTACTATTTTTAGTAGTTTTTTTGGGTCCTGAACTTCCGGGGCCATTTTGAGGCCCTAAACGATGTTTTTTTGGGTATGTTGCTCTCACAAAATAGCATCTATGATGCTATTTTGTCTTGAGCGTTGTAGGCCTCGGATAGATATTTCCAACGAGCTATCGTGTGCCCCAAACAGAGATCGCATGCAATAGTTATGACTCCGAGAAGTTGATGGACTAACTTACCAAAATAGGGCCCAATTGACTTTTGACATTTCATCTTCTAAGGTTAGGTTTTTGGTTTCTACCTTCCTGCTTTTGATAAATAAGGCCCTTCGGCCTCTTTTTGTAATCAGCTTGGTCATGGATGACCGTAGTCGTCACATCTCTTATCAGGAATATGCTACCACCATTCTAGCTATGTATTATTCAATAGTTTTACAGTTTCTCTATTTCATTAATTAATAGAAGTGTGTGTGTTTACGGTATCACTGTGTTCTCTGCAATACTATTGTGCATACTCGATTATTTTCTTCTTACATTTCGTTCCTGCATAAATCCGGATCAATCTTCTTCACACCCGGATGCACATAATAAAGTGCTCTATGGGCTTCCTTGAGTATGATGCTTCAAATATCCCCATCTTTAGGGATGTACATCCTTCCTTGGTATCTTAACAGTCCGTCTTCTTCCAGACTATATCCTTCATATTTTGGATCTAATTGCTTCCCACTCTGGAGGTTTGAAGTAACTTTTAAATACCAACTATCTCCTTGGAGTTGTGTCAACACACATTCCCTCAGATTGAATTTTAACGACATCAAGGAGAAGACACATGGCCTCCTACTCAAGGAATATGCGACCACATTTTCCTTTCCTTTGAGGTATGAAATACCAGAATCATACTCACTAATAAACTCACTCCATCACCTTTGACTGACATTCAGATCCCTTTGAGTGAAGAGATGTTTTACAATTTGATGGTCCATTTTGAGCTGAAAGTTTCGCCCCACAAGATAGTGCCTCCAAAGTTTCAGAGCTAGCATTACAACTGCCAACTCTAAATCATGAGTTGCGTATAGCTCTTCGCGTTTCTTCAAATTCCTTGACGCATAAGATATCACTCCTCCATCTTGCATTAGCATGGCCCCCAACCATTGCTTCAAGGCATCCGTGTAGACTGTGAAGTCCTTTTCCATATCTGGTACTTGTAGAATTGGCGCACTAGTTAGTAACCTCTTAAGCTCAATGAATGCACTATCAAATTCTTCCATCCATTCATACCTGACCCCCTTGCGCTACAAGGTGGTGATGGGTTTCATTATTTTTTAGAATCTTTCCACAAATCTTTGATAATAACCTGCTAGCCCCATGAAGCTTCTCACCTCATGGGCATTTTTTGGCACTGGCCACTCGATAATGGCCTTTACCTTTTCTGGGTCCACAAAGATTCCTTCACTGGAAATGATATGACCTAAATAGTGGATCTCTTTCTGGAAGAAGGAACACTTCGACAACTTCCCATACAATTTTTTCTCTCTAAGGCAGGACAACACCACTCGTAAGTGTTCCTCATGTTCTCTTTCATTCTTGGAATAGATGAGGATGCCATCTAGAAAGACTTGTACAAAATGGTCTAAGTACTTCCGGAATACGTCATTCATGAGGCTCATGAATACTGTTGGTGCATTGGTCAATCCGAAAGGTACTGCGACAAACTCGTAATGTCCAAATCGAGCTCGAAAGGCATTTTTAGGAATATCGCCTTCCTTAATCCTTAACTGGTGATACCCTGATCGCAAATCAATCTTTGAGAATACCACTTCTCCTTTCATTTTATTGAAGAGGTCATCTATTCGTAGCATCGGGTACCTATTTTTCACTGTAGCACGGTTCAAGTTCTCGTAATCTATACACAGCCGTAAGGATCCATCCTTCTTATTTACAAAAATTACTGGTGGACCCCAAGGTGAGACACTTGGCCTTATTAGCCCTAAGTCTAGTAACTCTTTCAGCTGCATTTGCAACTCACAAAGTTCCGGCACTATCATTCGATATGGATTCATGGAAATTGGTTCTGCACCTGGTTTTAGCTCAATAGTAAAATCGAGCTCCCTCTCAGGAGGTAACCCTGGTAACTCGTTTGGGAAAACATCCTTAAATTCTGACAATATCGGGTACTGATCCAATGAGGGTCCCTTCCTTTCATTCACTGCTTCCACTACATATAGTCGACACCCTTGCCTCAAGCATCTCTTAACCTTCATAGTTGAGATAAAGTGTAATGGCACCTTTCTCTGTACACCCTGGATCTCTACTGGTCTTCCTTCATCATCGACACAAAGCACCCTTTTTGCGAAACAATCTACCAAAGCTCGATGAGCTTCCAACCAATCCATTCCAATGATTAGGTCATATGCCCCGAGATCAGTGACGTATACCTTCAACCTGGTAGTACATACTCGCAAGTCTACTATACAATTATCAACACTAGGTCCTACCGCTTGTTTTTCCCTCGAAGCCATCTCAACTTGTTTAAAGTCATCGTGCTCGTAGGTTGCCAACCCACTCTTTTCTAATGCAGATGGTGAAATGAAACTATATGTCACACTAGAATCAAATAAAATCTTAACATTGATATGATTTAGCATACCTGATGACTCCACCACCCTGGATTGATGTTCGGCCTGGCGATTATTAACCGCTGCATAAATCTGGTGGCTGCTACTTTCTCTTCCCATCGGGGCCTTTCCTTCTCTATGCACAAATCCTGATTGTAACTCTGGGTATTCATGCTGGTAATGGGGTCCTCCACATCCCCAACAAGTAACATGAAATTGAGCCTACGCACTATTCTATGACTATCTCTGAAATGAGTTCCTTCCCCTGGAACCCCTGCCCCTACTAGTTGTTCCCTGAGATGGTCATGGACCTATCTGTGTCGTTGGTTATGAACAAGATGTTGCACTCGCTGCCATTGAAATCCCTGTGGCTACTATCCTTGGTGCGACTCTGTTACCATATGGGGGTGACCTCGAGGCCCCTCCCGTGGGAAATGTCCTATGGGCCTTCCCTACGAATCCAGGATGATGCAAAAGGTCAGTCTCATACGTCCGGTTAAGTTCAGGTGTTCCTCTGCATAACGCACATTTTCCATAGCTTCCGCTACTGAAGATGGTTTCCACATCCACACCATAGCCCTTATCTTAGGGTTCAACCCATAGAAAAATAATTCTTCCTATCATTGGTCATTATCCATATATGAAACATACTTGACGAATTCCATAAACCTAATCTCATATTCCTCTACAGTTTTGTTTCCCTGTACTAGATCATGAAACGCTCCTACCTACTGTTCCTCATAGTAAGCTGGCAGATATTTCCTTCAGAACCTCTCCTCAAAAAGTTCCCAAGATACGATATCCAGGGTAAGATGCAGTTTCCTTTCTAAGTTGCCCCACCAGTTCAAGGCATTGTCTCTCAATTGAAAAATCGTTATCTTCTTCTTTGAGGTGGATGCATAGTCCCTTAAGGAAAAACACCTTGTCATGCCTTCCAACCATGCTTCCGCGCATTCACTTGCGTGAACCCCAGCAAAATCCGAAAGTTTGATCTTCTATAGTTCTCTAGTGATGTCTTCGGGTGGAGGTCCTCCCCCTGAATCCCTCGACACTTCTGGATTACTCCTTCCATATGGTGGGGGTTACACTTCAATCCCTGCTGGTTGTCGCCCCTTTAAAGTCTCATTTATGGCCTTCAAAGAGTGCAGTATGAGAGCTAGTTTGTGCGATGGCGCTGGAGGTGCTGGCGGTGTTGGCGGTGCCTGTGACGATGCTCCTCTACCTCGATTCCCTTAATTCCTAACCATCCTGTATGATTTAGCCTGGATCAACCAAAGTTGTCAAGGTGAGTTCAAGGACGTTTTAAATTTGCGTAACTTAAACTAGAAAACAGGGTTAGACGTAAGTTTTTCTTTACTTGTCTGTAAACAAACGTTACTCTCTTTAGGGGAGGTGGCTAGGTTAGGGTTTAAGCATCTAAGCTTGATGTCTTCGCCTAAGAAAACTATTGATTCCCTCGCTCGGTAGCTATGCTAGCACTGTACCCCACTCGCTAATTTCTCTAACTTACCTGCCTAGTGCGCATAAAGCCTCCTCCCACTTATATTGGTCTAAGTCCTTATACTTTGCGTTTACAACTAATTAAGGTGAATTCCAACCTAATGTTTATTAATTGAGTCTAAGGTTATCCTTCGATGCTTGACTTGTGAGCTTTCCTTGGCGCGTTGTACATATGCGTTGAATTTTCTATCTCAGAGGCTGCAGGTGCGAGTCTTCAGGATTGTAGAGTGGCTTTCGGGCATTGGAGCTTAGCGCTTGGCTTTGACTAGTGGAATGGAATGGAAGGACTTAGCGATTGGCTCGATGAGTTGTGTGCATGGTCTTGTGAGCTTGGCGCTTGGATAATCGGAGATTATAATTCGGGATAGTACTTTGTTACTATTGATAATTAAATTATTTTCATGTGAATCTATTTTGTAAAAGTGATATGTGTGGTGTGTTGGTGTTTGTTCATTTCTTAAGGCTTGGGCTTGGTGGGTGGTTGTGGTTTCAAAACCCATAGACCTCATATCACCCCCTTTTTTTTTCTTCCTTTTTTTTTTTTTTTTTA
>JASDQU010737601.1:103772-130725 GCA_032191745.1 Picea mariana | reverse complement strand
ACGCTGCTCCCCGCTCACGCTGCGTCCTCGGCTCGGCTCACGCTCACACTGATTCGGCTCACGCTGCTGCTCCCACGACACAACCAAAAAAATTCGAAACCTTTAAAGGTGATGTGTGGCGATTATATAGAAAACTCTTTCGGCCGAACAATATTTCGGCCGAACTATTATTCGGTCGAAACTTATTTCGGCCGAAAGATAGTTCGGCCGAAAATCTAACGCCGGAAAAAAAATATCCGTCCGACCAAGTTTTTACACGCAAATCGAGGGCCCTGTTATGGCTCCGGTCGATTTGACGTTTATTGTTTCGGCCGAACAATAGTTCGGCCGAAAATATTTTCTTTCGGCCGAAAAAGACACTTAGTTCGGCCGAAAATTGGTTTTCCAAAATTTTGGAAACCAGATTGTCACGAAAGTGTAACCCACCTTCGTGATTCCACCCACTTGCGTGCAAGTGATCTGGTTCATTATATGATTGACTTCTTCTCTTATGGATTCAGATGATGAGATTGTGGATTATGATGTTATGTTATGTTATTTATGTATAGGCATGTGTTATTGACTAGTTTCTCATGAGTGTGCATGACTCTTAATAGGTTGAGAATGTTGATGGCATCGATGGACCTCCTTGGACTCTAGATCAAGTCAGGGAGTGAATTGTATATGGTTTGAGTGTTTCTGTTATTGCATATGTGACGCATGATTGGGTATATTATGATATTGTTTATGGATCGCTGACATATTTCATTGATGGATGTTGGCTGACAATTGCTTGCTAATTAGACTCACATTTGGAGTAAAGGGGTCATGCACAACAACTAGATATATTGAGGGAGAGGTGTGGAAACACCCCTGCCACAACCTACTATCACTCCCATGGTGGCTCGAACTGTAGGTTAATGATTACCTAGTTCGAGAGATCCATGATTTCATGAGGGAAGGCTGAGACAGTTGCTCACAAAGATTCTAAGGGGCGTGCGATAATGCATGGTTCTTATTTCTTAGAGGCCCTTAGTCTCCCACAAGTTTGTCTAATGGAATATTGACTCCAAGGGTTGGACGTCTACTAAAATTAGTCAAAGGAGAGTGGCACCCTTGGACCACATAGTGTGTCTTGAAGGGCACACCACATAAATGAAACATGAATAAAGGTGACTGGCACCCTTGGAGCATGTAGTGTATCTTGAAGGGCACGTCACAATTTTTAAACACAGGTGAGTCAATGAACCAAGGTGCCTAGAAAACAATATCTTACTTGGACATGGTCAGCCTTAAAATAATTATGTATGAGTAAAGTTTATTAATTATAATTTTTCCCTTAAAAAAATTTGCTAAGCCTAGTTGAAATTAAAGCCTAGGTCTAAGTAGGATATGAGGACTAAAAATTAATTAACGAATTACTAAAGGGGGAATGAAAAAAAAGGGGCGGGGGGGAATCAAATTTAGAATTTAAAGGAGGATTAAATTACCTAAAAATTAATTGTTGTTTATGTGCAAAACTTGTTAACTTCGAACTTAGACAAAAAGGGGAAATTAAATGCAAAAGGAATGTGGAACATAGAAAGGAATCTAGTCTAGAGAATTTTCCTAAATGAACTCAACTAAGCTTTAAGAAAGGTGACAGTCTTTAAGGTAAATTGAGGGAATAAAGGGACAACAAAGAGCGTTTTCAGGAACTCTTTTAGGTGGGTGATGGAAATTGGCAAATTAATTTAATTAATTAAATGAATTTCTAGTGCAACTAAGGGATCGGTTGACAAGTGTACGAGGGATAATTTTTCCTAATTAATTTTTAATAAAACAAATTTAATGTGAAAATGGAAGTTTCACTAAGAAGAACTCTATAAAATAAATGGCAAAGGAGGGTAATGGATCACGAATGGTATGCGTAAAGTTATGCTGCTGAATTTTTCTTCACTGATTTTTCTTGTGGGAGTTGGGATACCTAGCTCGAATAAAGAGTGGTAGCTTGACCTTGTGAGGTGAGCTGGGAGCTAGATTTCTCTAGTTTGTGTGTGTGGCCCCTTTGTGACTCGGGGGGCTCAGGGGGAAGAAGAGTACCCCTAGCGTTGGTTGGGAGGTATCGGTGAGGTCTCAGTGATTAGCAAGAAAGGAGTTGGATGGAGCGCAAGCATGGTACAACAAATTTGGATTCTTCACCTTCGGTTATGGTACACATGTCTAAAATTTTCAATTGTAAAGTAATTAAAATTTGTATGTGGATTATACGTAGATGGAAGTGGTAACGATTTTCTGAATCTCTATGTGTGAATTTAAGGGTTCCTTTCCCTTTTTATTTTGTTTTCTATACCTTTTTCCCAACTATCGATAGCGTTCACATCTGAAACTCTGCCTTTTTGAGTTTTCAAATATCTGATATTGTTTYCTTTTTTCCACCTCAGTCTCTGTGTTTTCCCTTCTTGACAGTGATTTCACCTGTTATTTCTCAGCAAAGGAATCCCATAAATTTCCTTACTCTTGTTACACCTGAAAAATATTTTTTAAAGAAAACCCAAATGTTTCCCTGTGATTTGTTTGCCCTAGTGTGGCTCTGCGCCCTCACACCATCATCATTTTTTATTTTTATTTTATCTCTTCCCCATGTAAATTCTCCCATCCTCTCCCTTTGTTTTGTTATGTTCCATCTCTTTATTCCCTGCGATTCTGGGCGCTTTCCTCCCCGGAATTTTTTTAGTTGTTTATCCACCTATTCGTTGTTGAGTAATGCCCAAAGAGTTACGCATTTTATTTACTCCCCAATGTCCTCTCTTCCGAGCGATTTTGTGTGTTTCTCACCTCATCATGTGGAGAAAATTGCCCAACGATTTATCTCCTAAACCCAGGCATTTGCATTAATATCCCTTGTGTTTTTCTTCCTATTCGTTCAGCATTCGACTGATATCTCTATGTATCCAATTGGGTGATTCCTTTCATTCCTTTCTCCTTTACATTTTGAGGGACACCTAGACAGAACCCACGTGAAATTTTCCCTCATCTTAGCATTTATGCTAGCCATAAACCCTCTGTGTTTCTTCCTTTGTTCAAAGAATTTTTTGGGGCCTTATGTTGCCCAAGCATGTAAAGCTTATGAAATTTCAACTAGTTAAGTGTTCTAAAGGATTGCAACCCTATAATGGTGGTATTTTCCATGCTTTCTTTAGAATACAAACCCAGAATTTATTTGAGCGTTACTGTTTTGTTTATGTTTAATTTCTGAAATTTTGTTTCGAAGTATTTAATTTTTGGAACGATTTTGGGGCTGCAGCATTAGCTCTACCTTCCTGAGCACCTCTGCATTCATTTTTTGCCCCTTCCTTCAGGATTAACCATTCCTAAAGCTATTCACTGCCTGTAATTGTAAATTTGATTTTTTCAGAAATTTTTTTGTTTCAAGGTCTGGATCAAGGGTCGGATCAGGTGTCGTAAAAGTTCCATATGAAAAATGTCTCTCTTGCAATTATGGTGTCATTAACATGTTCGTGTCTGGTTTCCCCTTCTACTTCCAGTTAATTGTTGTATTGATTTCCAGCCTTAAAACAATGGTAACATCATAGAGTAGAAGGGTGAGTCTAATTTTTTGATTGGATTGACGTATACACAATCACTCGCCTCTTACTTTTCACTGCCACTTCTTGACGGACCTTGCAACCATTTATTGCCCCTTACTCTAAATTGTACAATTAATAAAAATCATATTTGCTACACCAAAAATTAATTAAAATTTTTCAGAATTTAAGTGTCGGATGGAGGATCGAATTAAGTGTCAGATGGAGGACTGGATCAAGTGTTGAATGGAGGGCTGGATTGAGGTCTGGAACAAATTTTGGATATTTTTACACATCGGATCAGGGGTTGGGATAGATTCATGAACTACTCCTTGTTTCCTTACTATGGATATGTGTTTTAGCCTCTGAATATTCTTATTAATGGTCAATTAATATTTTCTTCCTAAACTTTTAAACGTATTTATCATATTTCTTGTGAGTGTTTTTTTTTTTTAATAAGAATTTTGATTCTTATATTATTGTTGGGTCTCCCTTAGTTCTGTTAATTGGTTTACAGTTCAATATTGGGTTCTTTGTTTTTACTATAAAAAACTTGATATTTTTTCAAATATCCTTATATATAGGTATGCAGGTTAGCATATAAATTATCTTATCTAATTATTAATTATGGGTTGACTTCTTATAATTCTTGCAATGGAAATGTAAGATAGACTTGGAATCCTTCCACCTTTCTCGCAATGATGAACCCCTTAGTTCTTATAAGCTTCTTATTAATTGATATTATGATTGATGCTTATTACTTTTATAAGTTGGATGCTTAATAAAAGGTAGCATCTAAATTTAATGTAGTTCTTAAGAGGATTGGTCTTCTTTTGGTTCCTTGTATAAATATATATATATATATGATTGTAGCCTTTAAATTTCAGATATTTATATTCTTAGCATATATTCCTTAATATGAAGATGCATAGTTGAGTCACACGAGATTTAGATTATTTATGGTCCTTGGGTTAATACTTTTTATGTAAAATCCTCTTACTCATTTACACTCAATGTTGTTGGAATATTTATTAAGTAGAGTAGAATATTATTTGCGCTATGATGAATAATTGATGATTAGATGAGATTAATGAGATAGTATGGATTGTAGTTTATGTTGGGCTATGGGAATTAGACACCTCCTTATTCCTCAGAACAATCACCATCCATAAGACCTTAAATGATTAAAATCAATTGGAACCTAGGCTTGAGTGTTGCTTATGTGTCCTGGAGGTCCTAACCTTGCAGGGTAGGTTGGATGGATAGCATCTTAATTCATTTGTATGATTATATTTATGATATGAGTGGAGACATTTACAATGTGTACTATTATGCGTCATAATTTATTGTAGGGATGCAATGATTTGGACTGTTATTTATTCATGTTAATGCATCAATATGTGTATCATTGTTCATGGAAATAATGTGTCAGCCTACGTCGTGAATGATTGATAATGTGTTGAAATTGTTTCATTAATTTATTGGATGATGTGTCAATGATATAGTTAATAGTTGTGATGTATATTTCCTAACGTAGAATTAAAATAAATAAATAAATTGTGTCGTTTTTGCTGTCATAACAGCAGGGTCGTTACAAAATGCATGGCTTCCAAAACCATTTTAGGATAATAAGAAAAACTAAGAGGCTTGATTAAAACATTTAAGTCCAAAATTATGGACTCTAAGTCATCGCTTTAAGATAGATCACTTCATACTTGCAAAATAAAACATTTGTCGAATTTAAAATTTAAAAATGTAAAATAAAATATATCTACAAATTTAAAATAAAATGTACACATATCATTTTAGATATTTAAAAATACTTGTGATTAAAGAAAAATTCACATACATACGAAAAGAGTTAAATTCCATCTTCCAACATGCTCCTTTCCACCAAATATAATGTAAACATTTGTAACAATAAAAAACAATAAAAAGAAAAACCATTAACACATATTAACATATATACTTTATTAGCAAATATTTGAAAGATATTTAACTAAATATTAAATAAGAAATAAGAAATAATAACATACCCAACTGGAGTTCCACATATTTAAGATTATCACTCTCTTTTTATTATACTTTTTTGACACTTTTTTAAAACCAAACTTACATCACAAAGTTCCAAAACTTCCAAAATAGTTACTCTCTATATTAAGCATACATGATTTAAACAATGTAAAATCTTATCTAGCAAATTTTTAAAGAGAAAAATGTGTTCTTGGTAACCAATTATAGTGTTCAGAGTTAGATAATACCCTGAAAATAAATTCAATTGTGTATGCAGAAAGTTCACGAATCTCCATATTAAGCCATTCTTCCAATAAAATACTTATATCCTTGTGGATAATGTCCCATATCCTTCAAGTGAAGTTCTCATGTCAGGTGAAATTATTTACTCAACAGTAAAATATGTATCTCCTCTTCTGCAGTGGAATAGATGTTATCATATAATCAAATTCCCTCAAATTCCCTTTCAAATTAAAGGACTCACAAATCTTCATATTAAGTCATTCTTCCATGAAATTACTTATATCTATGAAAGTTCACAAATCTCCATATTAAAAACCATTCTTCTAGAAAATACTTATCTCCTCTTTCTATGGAGGAATAGATGTTCTCTTATAATCTTACATGTACATGCAAAAAACAAAAATATACACATATATTAAGTCATTCTTCAAAAACCATTTAAATCTTTCGTCTTTCTACATGGGATGTATTCATATTACATATAATCAAATTCTCTTTGAAACATGCCTTCTTCATGATCTAAGCATAACTGAGATCATGCACATACATAGCTTATTTGTAAATCTACAAATGTTTGTTTGTGTGGTTAGTAAGAAATTATTTAATATTTTGACAATACCCCAAGAAGAAATTCACTTCATTGTATGCAGAAAACACAAATCTCCATATTACGCCATTCTTGAACAAGAAGGTAAGGAATGCAATCGAAGAAAATTTAGAAACTTCCCCTTTTCTTATGTGGGATAGAGTCTGTTCTCAAATAATCAAATGCTCAAGTTCAAAATTAGGTCAGCATCATGATCTAAACATAAATAAGATTGAATGTTCCATTTTAGACGACGATAAGATTATATATAGTAGTTCTATATATTTCAAAATAATTTATCAAAGCATTGAAAATTTATATAGACACTAGTTGAGTAACCCTATGAATAGGAAAGGATAAACTAAAAAGTTGATCAAACAAAAATTTGAAAAAAGTAAAAAAAATAAGCATATTCAACAAAAATAAGCTTGAAAACTTATATATAAAAGGCCCAACATAAAAACAAATTAAAACTCACTAATGTGCAATGTACATACATTTAAGAATCATCTTGAATAGACTCATCATTCCCAAGTGTGGATACATCCTCCTCAATCCCAATCTCCCGCACTCCCTTCTCCACATTCTATTCAAGCACACTCTCAGGAACTCTGTGAGCCTCACCTCCTTCTTTCTTTTTATCTGGAAACTCATAAGACTTGTGCCCATTCTTTCCACATGTGAAGCATGTTATTACTCCACCTCTTCCTCTTCCTCTACCTCTAGTACGAGGAAACATGGTTTTATCAGCGTACTCTCCTCTCTGTTCAGTATGTTGTCCTCTTTGTTCAGCATATTTCCCTTGCTGTAAGATTCCACCTCTCTCAGTTTGAGTCTGAGGTTTCTTCCAGTCCTCCTTGGGCTTCTAGTTTTTATCCTGGGCAACTGATTTGCCTCTGGGCGGATTTCTGCCTTGGCCTCTTTGACCCTGCTTTCGGCTCAACTTCTCTTCCGCCTTTAGAGCCATCAGATAAGAATCTTCCACCATTCATATGGTTACCATGCTCATCTCATCCTGGATGTCATATCTCCGACCATTCATGTATCTAGCTACCTTTTCATCATCGCTTTCCAGATGACCTGCCCTGATGTTTAGCCTATAGAATTCTTTAGTGTATTCCTTCACTGACATCATCTTCTATCTCAGGTTCTGCATCCTTCGAAACAGAGTAATCTGATAATCTCTGGGGATGAATTTCTCCTTCATCTTCGCGATCATTCTGTCCCAACTCTTGATCTTCTGCTTGCCTTTGCAGTGTTTGTCAGCTTCTAGTTCATCCCACCATAATGTTGCATTTCCCTTTAATCTTGTGACAGCATGTTTGACCTTTTTGTCTTCTTCGACATCTTCATAGTCAAAATACGTGTCCAGGGCTCTAATCTAGTCTAGAAGCTCCTCTGCATCCAAGTTTCCCTTATAAACTGGAATGTCCATTTTCTCTCTTACACCCATTCTTGCAATAGCTTTAATCAAACGTTCGTTTGCTACATCTTCGGCTGCAACTTCTTCCCCTTCATGTTCAGCCTCAATTTCACTTTCAGAATCGCTATGATCCCCAGCACCAACTGTACGCCTCTGTGTTGTCTCCATGTCTTCGAGTCTGGATCGTAGATCACACATCTCTCTCTCTCCATGGCTGGATCAGTCATCTGCCTTCCCCTTCTTCTTGGCATTTCCCTATCCACTGGTGGATTGGGTGATTGTCTATCCCTTCTTCTTGGTGGCATGGTGAATCTTCCTTTTCCCTGCTACAAAAAGAAAAGAAAACTTTCTGGGCTCTGATACCAAACCTGACGCCACGCAACCCTCCCTAACCCGCAGGTCGGGAAGTCTGCGCGCACAGGATCATTCTTCTCTCCTTGGCCCGAAGAACTCTAAACCGCTCTTCTATTTCCCTTTCGGGAAATCTGCACCCACAATCAACTTCGTGAAATTCCCCCTTGTACTTCAGGAGATTGGACTTTGCACTTCTGTGAATCCAGTGGTCGAGCGTATTGTCTCTGAATCTTCGAAACCCAAAAACCAGTCAATGTTGACCCTTTCTCTCCTCGTATTGGATTCTTTCCTATCGTGATTTCGACGGTCGCAGTGTTGAGCAACTCGTCTCCTCGATTCCCAAAATCAGATTTGTCGAAACTCCGATGTGCTCACAAGCTTTGACCTTTCAACGACCTTCACTCCGTCGGGACTTCGGACTTCATGATATCGTGAATCCTGATGCAGGGATTTCAGAACTTCACTCCCTGAAACCTCGAAATAGTCAACGAAGTTGAATTTCGTGTCGATAGGCGCCACCTGTCCACCTCGATGGCTCCTATGCTCCCACACAACCCTTTTGTCCCTTCAGGAGATCGCGTTTCATGATTTCACAATTCCCATTGCAAAGGTTACAAGACTTCCACCTATGAAACTCTAAAATAGAAATTCCAGACTAAATCCAACGACCCTTGTGGCTTGGATCTATGGCTCTACTCCTTCCGAGCTTAAAACCTTTCGAAGCACTCGCAGTAGCTTCCCTACTCCTCCGTGAGATCTGACGGCTCACGGGACTTCGCGAATTCTCCACAGGGAATTCTGACTGTAAGTTCTTCCTCTAAGAACCTCTACACAAACTAAACAAGGTTTCTCTCTCCGCGAAACATGTCCTCTTGCGGTCTAACGTCGCTATGCCTTCCTTCGACCCCTTTGAAGGTTAAAATCCTTCTGAGCCTTCTCACGACTTTAAATCTTTCAGGAAACCTCCTGCTCGCACTCCTTGCGGCAGACTTTCAAACACTTCAAGTGTGGAACTCTTTTGACTCTGCGCACACCTGCAACAACAGTCTCTCAATGCTTTGCTCAGATTGCAACTCTGAGACTTTACTCGGCTTACGCACTCCTTGCACGGCTCCTGTGCCTAACTGCACTTTTGAGTGAATGAGAACAAAAGCTACCCTATCTAAGCTTTCAGAGACAAACCTCTGAACCCTTTGTCAATGCACTCCTTGCGGACAACTTCTACTGCACTCCTTGCAAGAATCCTTGCTCAGATAGAGAAACAATTGAAACTCATTCCATTACCCTTTCCTCTCAGATTTCAAACACTCAACAAGGAATCATTCATACATAGCATAAAAGCAATTGCATGATAGAAAGAGTAAAACATTCAAAGATGCATACACAAAGAATAATTGAATACCATGAGTCTGAATCAAAACCTTCTTTGTATTAATCCAGAACTTCTGTACATGGAATTCTCACTACAACTCTCTGCTTCTCTTCTATGCTCTTGCTCTATACACTCTATATGTTACAATTACACAATGAGGGTGTCTATATCCTATTTTCCCTCTTGCGCTCTCAAACTGTCTAATCTACACATTCAATTCTATCTACCTTCATTTATTATCATAATTGCCTTCTGTCTACTAAGGACGAGAGCGGATTGCTCAAGGTCCGTTTACATTTTACAAGTGCGCATTCATTTAATTGTCTCATTTAAGGTTGGCGCATTTACTTCAAGAGAATTTCAAAATTTGCGCTGGGTTTGTCCAGTTGTCTTTTGCCTCCGCACTGGTTCACTTGAGATGCTCCTGCATAACTTTCTATTGAATCAACCAAACCTAAATACATATTAGTTCCCATCGCATCAAAGTAAAGTGAGCCCATTTTAGGTCACGTCCAATGCAGCAACCATTAATTGCTTTAAATAAAAATAAAATGTAGTATGAACACAATGCACTAAATACATATTTTCTCAAACAGAAGGCACACTAAAGGCGTGAGCCATATTTTCAATTTTGCAAAAATATTGCACGATACAACAAAAAGTGGTATGAACACAATTCAATAAGTATATATTTTCTCTAACAAAAGGCAACAAACATCATAAATGTTACTGCTTATTTTGAACTCTTTCTTAGCACGGGCATTAAACATCATCTTAAATGTTGTTGTTTATTTGAACTCTCTCTTAGCGCGGACATTAAACATCTTCGACGTTAGTGTGTCTTAATAATGTCTGCCTCCAAAAGATGAAAGAAACATCTTCGATTTTAGCATTGACATTGTCAGCCTCCATTTTAAAGAGATGGAAGAAACATCTTCGATTTTAGCGTTGACATTGTCAACCTCCATTTTAGCTTTGAGTATCCAACACACGGTATTCTTTAGTAAAAGGCGAAAGAATAGTTCGCATTGTGTAGACCACATGGCTCCGTGCCTCGAAAACTTCTTTCTTGCTTATCTATACTTCCTTCTCTATCTGTTGTCAACGGTACCCATCGATGTGGGATGATATGTAACATCCTCATATCAAATGCTCCACCTTTGACAATATCCGACATCATAAATTCTCCCCAAACTCCCCCACATGAGTTTTCAAATTTGTCGAAAAGAACCAGATTCTTGAATATGCATGCATGATGATGTTTTCAAATTGTCCCAAAGGCTGCAGCGACAGATTCCTCCATAAAAACATAAGGTTGGGAAATAGAACTGAAATCTATGATAAATTGCATGTCACTTCCCATTTAACAGCAATCAAATTAATCGGTATGTAAAACAGTGGCGAGAGTAAGATGCAATCCCAGTATTACATCTTCAAAATCCATCATTTTAAATTGGATTGCATTTTCTGTGAACAAGCTTTGCTTTTGTACAGAGCCATATCATATTATTTTCTGTGAACAAGCTTGCTTCTTTGACAGCAGCATATCCATGACTCGGTGAATGAGATTCATAATTCTTCACAAATCGAATATCATTTTCACTAAGGAGAAGAGATGCAGAGATTCAGATAGAAATATGTCTATCAACTGGCAGAAGAGATTCCGGGATTCGGATAAAAACGTGTAGCCACAGCAAGAGTTGCAACAAAATGTAATTACGTGTAGAAGAAATATTGGGATATGTAAATTGGAAACAGGGGTAGCAGAACCAACATCAGCATATACAATACCAATTATAATGTTCATAAAATAGTATTAACGCAATGCAATAAATACGTATTTTCTGCAACAGAAGGCACACAAAAGGCGTGGGCAATATTTTCAATTTTGGAAAAATATTGCCCGAGACAACACGGTGATTCCATCCTCTCCTTTACGTAGAGAGAGCACTTGCAACCTCTATCGCATCTTCCCATCCTCTTTCAAGTAGAAAGCACTCGCATCTTCGTTTCAGTGAGGAATACTTGCAACTTCATTTCAGATCACGAGTTACTTAATATGCCGCGCTCATATTTATACAACACTGTACATCCGAAATCTCGTTGTTTTGAACGCTCATATTTATACAACGCTCTACATCTTAAATCTTGTTCTTTTCAACTCTCTAGCAGCGCAGACTTTAGTAAAAGGCGAAAGAATAGTTCGCTATGTGTCGACCACACGGCTCCGTGAATTGAAAATTTTCTCGCTCGCTTATCTATACTTCATCCTTTGTCTGTTGTCAACTGTACCCATCAATCTGGGATGATATTTAACATCCTCGTATCATAACCAATCTGGGGGGATATTTAACATTCTCATATAAATTCTCCCCCACAGTCGGACCAATGCCATGTTTATCGGCTCTCTCCTTTTTTTTAGTTGAAATTAAGTTTTAGATTTCTTTAATTTGGTGACCGCTTTGTCTCTAAGCGTACTCCAAAATGCACTAAGAAATATGGTTTCTCTCACTAAAATACTGCTCTATGGTGGTATCCCAGGAGGCACCCATACCCTCTCAAAGAATAGGTTTGTTGCAGTTTATTATCTCTTGATGGTCTTTCTATAAGGCACCACGGTGCACATCTTACTAAGCATTTCCATTACCACAAATAGATAGACGGTTCCCAATGTTTGTTAAAAAACCCTGAGCAAAACCCATGCGGTTTTGACCTAGGAGGTGTACATGACACAAGGTGTAGACATTACTTCCCATGGTTGAACTTCCTAGGAATATGAAATATGCATCCTCCAATGAACTAAGATACCTCTTCTTACATTCTAGGTCAACACGCTTACCTCTCCAAGTTGGCTATTATTTTTGCAAAGCCAAAATGACCTACATCTTTGAAGGTGCCAGCCTCTCTTGCCAATTGCATTCTTTCACCTCTAGGAATGTGGATCTTTTCTAACATGTAGAGAAACCAATCTTCGAGATGGTTGTAAGACTTGTTTTAACCTTGTTTGGATCCTTAACTTGCAACCACTGAAATATCTTTAAAGTCGCCATCTTCTATACACTCTTCCTTGTATGCATCATGTGTGAAAGGATCCATGTGCATGAGATAGTGCTTCGATTTATTAAATGACTTGCACTAGATCATAAAGATTCCTGCCAAATGTGTGGTAGTTCAATATTTCTCCGTGAACGAACACAGAATGGTAGAAAATTGGCTCATTTCTTCGTATCACTGAGACATCTTCCATAGCATACCCCCTTGAAGCTATCTCCGCCTGCAAAGAATTTTGCAAATTAGGCAATGCGAGCATGTTGGTGAGTGACTCATGATCAAAATGAAGGGTAAAAAATAAATCATAGATGTAATTGAAAATGCATTATTATCTCCATTAGTGCCTCCCATAAACGACACTAATATAGAGTCTAACTAGGACATTATGGAAGTGATTTTCCAGGACGACATTATGTTAGACGTAATTACAGTCTCAACAAAATCTCTACGCTCATTTTCATGGTTGTATATAAAAGACGCCACAATAACCACCCATGCTACCACCAAAATGTGTCTGAAAAAAAGGAAATGAAAATATTTCTATTAGTGGAAACTTGGGTTGTCCCACGTTCTTAGAAGGGGCACCCACTTCAAATTTTAATGTTAAAATTCAGGTTAATTAAACATGGTAAATGTTAACATTGAGTTCAAAATTTATCATTATAAGTTAACCACCAAGATTAAACTAAAATTTAACCTTCTACGATGATCTCAAGATTTCCTTTAACATTATTTCAATTCGAGTTCTGAACAACATTTTATATGCCATTACCATCACCAAAAGGATCATATTTCAATGTTGTAATGTGGAAATAAGCATATAGTTTTGGGGGAATGTAATGGAGAGATGATCCAGAAGCATGTCGTTAGAAGGCCACAAGGAATACTTTTAGGTTGACAAGGAAATAATAAACTATGATTTTGTCCTCTCTTTGTATGCTTCATTTTCTTATGATCACACCATCCCATCCTCCTATACATAGAGAACACTCGCAACTTTGATCCCATGCTCTTTCAAGTATAGAGCACTTGCAACTCACGAGTTAGTTAATATTCTGCTCATCTTTATACGGCACACTGAAACATCTTTAAATTCATCATCTTCTATATATTCTTCCTTGTATGCATCATGGGTGAAAGGATCCGTGTGCATGAGATGGTGCTTCGATTTCTTAAATCACTTGCACTAGATCATAAAGATTCTTGTCAAATGAGGGGTAGTTTAAGACTTCTCCATGAACGAATATAGAATGGTAGAAAATTGACTTGGTTCTTCGTATCACTGAGACTTCTTCCATAGAATACCGAGTTGAAGCTATCTCCACTTTCGAGGCATTCTGCAAGTGAGGCGATGCAAGCATGTTGGTGAGTGAGTCATGGTTAACATCTCAATTAACAAATAAATCATAGATGTAATTGAAAATGCATTATTATATTCATTAGTGTCGTCTATAAAAGGCACTAATATAGAGGCTAACTAAGATGTTGTGGAAGTGATTTTCGAGGACGACATTATCAACACAATATATACGCTCCTTTTCTTCGTTGTAGATAAAGGACGCCACAACAACCACTGATGCTAGCACCCAAATAAGTTTGGAAAAAAGGGAAGTAAAAATATTTCTTTTAGTGGCAACTTTGGTTGTCCCACATCCTTAAATATCGAGCCCAATTCAAATTTTAGTGTTAAAATGTAAGTTAATTAAACATGGTAAATGTTAACAGCGAGCTGGAAATTTATTATTATAAGTTAAACCATAAGATTAAACTAAAATTTAACCTTTTATGGTGATCTCAAGATTTCCTTTTGATGGTCTAGGGGATGCCTTATAAATGATGGAAACTGATGGTCGATTCACATTATTTCAGTCAGAGTTGCGAACAACATTTTCTACGCCATTACCATCCCACAAAAGAACATATTTCAGCTCTATAATGTGGAAATAGGCATAGATTTGGAGGGGAATGGATTGGTGGCTTGTACGACATTACCATCCCCAAAAAGATCATATTTCAATGTTACAATGTGGAAATAGGCATAGCTTTGGGGGGGAATGTATTGGTGGGATGATCCAGAAGCATGTCATTAGAAGGCCACAAGGAATATTTTTTAGTGTAATCAAAGGAACACTAGGTTATGTACATGCCAGTGTGGACAAAAAGGTGCTTTTCAAATTTATGGATTCTAAATAGTTAGGAGTTTTAGATCAGATCCTTAGTGATCTCATCGAACGATAAGAAACAATATAGAGTTGTGTTATGTGTCGAAGATCTAATCCGACAATCATGCCATTTGTGTGAAATGTTCATGAGAAGAAAAATAGTAATATGCTCAATGGGGTAGGAGGTCCACATGTGCAATTATTTGAAAACTTAAAAATTCCAAAGTCAGTGGTCATTGTAGGTTGTTCCCTAAGATGCTCAATGGGGTAGGAGGTCTACATGTGCAATTATTTCAGAAGTTAAAAATTCCAAAGTTAGGAGTCATTGTAGCTTGTTCACTAAAAATACGTACTAAATTATAAATGTTTTCTATGTTCATCAACATTTTCTATTGACTCTTTAGAAAGAACAGTTTTCATAAGAATGTATCCATTGGGAATGCAAATGGGGGTTTGTTGCGGGTATCATTTTTCTCTAAAGCATTTTAGAGAAGCATCTCACCTGCCATAAAAAATAGAGGACTATTTTGCAGTAGGAGGAGGGAACCCGGATATACAAATATTGAGGAAAAAAATTCCAAAATAACCAATAAATAACTAGAAATGAATTCCAACTAACTAACAAAGTTTTTCCCATGAATGAGGCGCTCCCTTGAAAATGCATGCCAACAAACCTGGAATTATTTGTTTGAAATTATTGGTTGCAGAAACATATAATGTAAGAGTACATTAGGTTTGTAGTTTTACCAGATTTAGTTGAACCCTCTGATATTGAATTAACAAAAGCATAAAATTATAAATGAAGAAAAGGAATTGTCAACCCAAATAACAACAAAGATTGTTTAGTTAAGTGAGAGGAAAATAAATGTCATCGTAAGAGCTCATGGACGGGATTTACTCGGAGTTACATACAAGGATGTTGAACATACAAGGATATCAATACAAATTATTTGAAAATTATAGATAATTGAGACGTTGGGTTATGAATGAATAGAGGGTTGTATATTTTGCAATATCATTTACTCATATAGTTTTGTTGATGTGTCGGTTTGGCCACTGCCATGTTCTCAATCAGAACTTTGCATCTTCAAGTACAAACACTTGAGCAGATGAATGAAATCTGACATGTGTGGATCTACGATGCTTTCATTTTCCATGTTGTGTCAGTCGGATCAAATGAACTCAAATCCATTTTGGGTTACATCCAATTAATAAGCCCGTTTAGGCCAAGCCCAATGCAAAAACCATCAACTGCCACAAAATAGTGGTTTGCGTTTTCAATTGAAAATCGCCATCTATGATGCATTAAATTTCCATGTTGTCTTTTCAATCAACCCAACATAAATCCCTTTGGCGTAGTATCTAAACAATCTACGTTTTGTTTTACTTTTTTGGCGTAGTATCATGGGAATTCGGTAAATCAATTAATAGCGAAACCACATTTTTACATTGTTTAGATCGTGTTTTTGAGTTTGCAGGACAAAACCTATCGGAAAAAAGTGACTCGTTTAGGAAAAAAGTGACTCGTTTAGAATACGTCAAATCGATTTTAGGTCCCATCCAATCAAAGTGAAGCGATCCGATCAAAGTTTAAAGTGAGCCCGTTTTAGATCACGCTCAATGCAACAACCATTAATCTCTATAAAAAAAAAGTGGTATGAACACAATGCAATATTAAATACATAATTTCTCCAACATTAGGGACACTAAAGGCATGAGCCATATTTTCAAGTCTCCTAAAAAAGCACGGTGAAAAGGAAACAACAAACTCTGAGTTTTTCCTCTCTTGGTATGCTTCATTTCGTTATGATGGCACCATCCCATCCTCCTCTACATAGAGAACACTCGCAACTTCGATCCCATCCTCTTTCAATAAGAGAGCACTTGCAGCTCACGAGTTACTTAATATGATGCTCATCTTTATACAACACACTGAAACGTCTTTAAATTCGTCACCTTCTATACATTCTTCCTTGTATGCATCATGTGTGAAAGGAGCCATGTGCATGAGATAGTGCTTCAGATTTCTTCAATTACTTGCACTAGATCACACAGATTCTTTTCAAATGCGAGGTAGTTCAATATTTATCCATGAACGGATATAGAATGGTATAAAATTGACTTATCTGTCACCGAGACTTGGTCCATACCATACTCACTAGAGTCTATCTCCACTTGCAAGGAATTCTGCAAATTAGGAAATGGAAGCATGTTGCTGAGTGAGTCATGATTAACATCTTAGTTAACAAATAAATAATAGATGTAATTGAAAACACATTATTATCTTCATTAGTTCTTCCCATAAAAAACAATAATATAGAGTCTAACTAAGACATTATGGAAGTCAGTTTTCAGGACGACATGAACTTAGACGTAATTACAGTCTCAACACAATCTCTACTCTCATTTTCTTGGTTGTACATAAAAGACACCACGCTACCATCCACGCTGCCACCCAAATAAGTGTGGAAAAAAGGGAAACGGAAATATTTATTTCAGTGGCAACTTGGGTTGTCCCACAACCTTAAATGGGGGCCGCACTTCAAATCTTAATTTTGAAATTTAAGTTAATTAAACATGGTAAATATTAACATTGAGTTATCATTATGAGTTAAACACTAGAAATAAAGTAAAATTCAATGTTTTATGATGATCTCAATATTTCCTTTTGATGGTCCAGAGGAGGCGTTCCAAATGATGGAAACCAATGGTTGATTCACATTACTTCAATGAGAGTTGTGAGCAACATTTTCCATGTCATTAGCATCCCAAAAACGAGCAGATTTCAGTGTTATAATGTGGAAATGGGCATACTTTTGGGGGGGAATGTATTGGTGGGTTCTATGCCATTAGCATCCGAAAAAAGAGAGTATTCAAATGTTATAATGTGGAAATGGGCATAGTTTTTTGGTGGGTGGGGGGAATGTATTGGTGGTATGATCCAGAAGCATGTCCTTAGAAGGCCACATGGAAGATTTTTTTAGTGTTGTGCGTTATACAATTGTGTTATGTGTTGAATATATAATCCGACAATGATGCCATGTGTGTGAAAGGTTGAAAAGAAGAAAATGAGTAAGATGCTCAATGGGGTAGGAGATCTATGCTTGAAATTATTTGCAAACTTAAAAATTCCAAGGTTAGGAGTTAATGAAGTTTGTTCCCTAAAAATCCATACTAAAATATTCTCGAGTGCATTTTAGGGAAGCATTCGAGGTGCCATAAACAATGGAGGATTATGATGCAATAGGATGGTAATTAGAAATAAATTCGAACAAAATAACAATGAAGCGTTGGTTATTTAAGCACAATGTTTGTTAATCGACAATCGATCTCTTTATCTTGTAATTATTTTTGTTTATTCTTATTTAGTTTTCCCATGAACGATGCAATCCCTTGAAAATGCATGCCAACAAATTTATAATTATTTGTATGAAATTCTTGGCTGCAAAAACCTACAATGTAAAAATACATGTATTTTGTAATTTTACTAGCTTTAGTTGAAACTTCTAACATTGAATTAACTAAAACATAAAATTATAAATGAAGAAATAGAATTGCGAACCCCAATAGAAACGAAGATTATTTAATTGAGGGCGAGGAGAATACATATCATTGTAAGAGGTCGTGGACGGGATTTGCTCGAAGCCACATACAAGGATGTTGAACACAAGCATGATATCGATACAAAGTGTTTGAAAATTGTCCATATAATTGAGACACTGAGCATTAGCTCATCCCTATGATAAATCAGTATAGGCCCTCTGAACGATCTTTTACCCTATTCATGTGATATAAGTTCCCTAGAAAAGAACTAATATAGACGATTGATAGGGATTATCTTGTTGAGATCTCGATAGATGAATCAATCCAAACATAAGATTAAAATTATACCCTGATGATTTTATCCAATATTGTGCAATATCATATACTCATATAGTTTTGATGTGTGTTGTTGGCCACTACCCTGTTGTCAATCATAACTGTTTTGTGGATGTGTGTTGTTGGCCACTACCCTCATGTCAATTAGAAATTTGCACCTTCAAGTACAAACCTATTTGAGTATATTAATGAAATATTAATAGCCATTAGTTGCCTTAAAACACTTGTGTGCATTTTCAATTGCATATCCTCGAGTGGATGAATAAATACATATTTTCTCCAACAGAATGCGCACTAAAGGTGTGAGCCATATTTTCAATCTTGAAAAAATATTGCACGATACAACAAAAAGTGGTATGAACACAATTCAATAAGTATATATTTTCTCTAACATAAGGCACACGAAGGGCATGGGCCATATTTTCAAGCTTCATTTTGTTATGATCATGCCATCATATCCTCTACCTAGAGAACACTCATAACTTCGATCCCATACTCTTTCAAAGAAGAGAACACTTGCAGCCATATCCTCTACCTAGAGAACACTCACAACTTCGATCCCATACTCTTTCAAAGAAGAGAACACTTGCAATAGCCTAGTTTCAGTAAAGATCATATTTATACATCACACTGCATCTCAAATGTTGTTGTTTGTTTTGAACTCTCTCTTAGCGCGGACATTAAACATCTTCGATGTTAGTGTTAATAATGTCTGCCTCTTATACAACACACTGCATCTTAAATGTTATTGTTTATTTTGAACTGTCTCTTAGCGCGGGCATTAAACATCATCTTAAATGTTGTTGTTTATTTTGAACTCTCTCTTAGCGCAGACATTAAACATCTTCTTAGTGTGTGTTAATAATGTCTGCCTCCAAGAGATGAAAGAAACATCTTCGATTTTAGCGTTGACATTGTCAGCCTCCATTTTAAATAGATGGAAGAATTCAAAAATTGGTGTATGCCACTCTGAGTGGCCAACACATGGTATTCTTTAGTAAAAGGTGAAATAATAGTTCGCACTGTGTCGACCACATGGCTCCGTGCCTCAAAAACTTCTTTCTCACTTATCCATACTTCCTTGTCTGTCTGTTGTCAAGGGTACCCATCGATGTGGGATGATATGTAACATCCTCGTATCAAATGCTCCACCTTTGACAATATCTGACATCATAAATTCTCACATTGTTTTAGTGAGAGCTGTGAACAACATTTTCTATGCCATTACCATCCCACAAAAGACCATATTTCAGTGCTATAATGTGGAAATAGGCATAGGTTTGGATGGGAATGTATTGGTGGGTTGTACGACATTACCATCCCCCAAAAGATCATATTTCAATGTTACGATGTGGAAATAGGCATAGTTTTGCGGGGGAATGTATTGGTGGGATGATCCAGAAGCGTGTCATTAGAAGGCCACAAGGAATATTTTTTAGCGTAATCAAAGGAACACCAGGTTATGTACATGCCAATGTGGACAAAAAGGTGCATGCCAAATTTATGGATTCTAAATAGTTAGGAGTTTCAGATCGGATCCTTAGTGATCTCATCGAACGATAAGAAACAATATACAATTGTGTTATGTGTCAAAGATCTAATCCGACAATCATGCCACTTGTGTGAAATGTTCACGAGAAGAAAAATAGTAATATGCTCAATGGGGTAGGAGGTCCACATGTGCAATTATTTGAAAACTTAAAAATTCCAAAGTCAGTTGTTATTGGAGCTTGTTCCCTAAGATGCTCAATGGGGTAGGAGGTCTACATGTGCAATTATTTCAGAACTTAAAAATTCCAAAGTTAGGAGTCATTGTAGCCTGTTCCCTAAAAATACGTACTAAATTATAAATGTTCTCTATGTTCATCAACATTTCCTACTGACTCTTTAGAAAGAATAGTTTTCATAAGAGTATATCCATTCGGAATGCAATTGGGGGTTTGTTGCGGGTAGCATTTTTCTCTAACGCATTTTGGAGAAGCATCTCACCTGCCATAAAAAATAGAGGACTATGTTGCAATAGGAGGAGGGAACCTGTATATACAAATATTGAAGAAAGAAATTCCAAAATAACCAATAAATAACTAGAAATGAATTCCAACTAACTACCAAAGTTTTTCCCACAAATGAGGCACTCCCTTGAAAATGCATGCCAACAAACCTGGAATTATTTGTTTGAAATTATTGGTTGCAAAAACATATAATGTAAGAGTACATTAGGTTTGTAGTTTTACGAGATTTAGTTGAACCTTCTGATATTGAATTAACAAAAGCAGAAAGATATAAATGAAGAAAAGGAATTGTGAACCCAAATAACAACAAAGATTGTTTAGTTAAGTGAGAGGAAAATAAATATCATCGTAAGAGCTCATGGACGGGATTTACTCGGAGTTGCATACAAGGATGTTGAACATAAGCGTGATATCAATACAAATTATTTGAAAATTGTGCATAATTGAGACGTTCGGTTATGAATGAATAGAGGGTTGTATATTTTGCAATATCATTTACTCGTATAGTTTTGTTGATGTGTCGTTTTGGCCACTGCCATGTTCTCAATCGGAACTTGCCATGTTCTCAATCGGAACTTTGCATCTTCAAGTACAAACACATGAGCAGATGAATGAAATCTGACATGTGTGAATCTATGATGCTTTCATTTTCCATGTTGTGTCAGTCAGATCAAACGAACTCAAATCCATTTTGGGTCACATCCAATTAATAAGCCCGTTTATGCCACGCCCAATGCAAAAACCATCAACTGCCACAAAATAGTGGTTTGCGTCTTCAATTGAAAATCGCCATTGAGTGGATGAATAAAATTTTACAGGTATGCATCTATGATGCATTAAGTTTCCATGATGTCTTTTCAATCAACCCAACATAAATCCAATTGGCGTAGTATCTAAACGATCTACGTTGTGTTTTACTTTTTCTGGCCATTATCAATTAATAGCGAAACCACATTTTTACATTGCTTAGATCGTGTTTTTGAGTTTGCAGGAGTTTGGACAAAACGCATCGGAAAAAAGAGACTCGTATAGGGAAAAAACGTAAAACATTTAGAATACATCAAATCGATTTTAGGTCCCATCCAATCAAAGTGAAGCGATCCGATCAAAGTTTAAAGTGAGCCCGTTTTAGATCACGCTCAATGCAACAACCATTAATCTCTATAAAAAAAAGTGGTATGAACACAATGCAATATTAAATACATAATTTCTCCAACATTAGGCACACTAAAGGCATGAGCCATATTTTCAAGTCTCCTAAAATGTTGCATGAGAAAACATGGTGAAAAGGAAACAATAAACTCTGAGTTTTTCCCCTCTTGGTATGCTTCATTTCATTATGATGGCACCATCCCATCCTCCTCTACATAGCGAACACTCACAACTTCAATCCCATCCTCTTTTAAAAAGAGAGCACTTGCAGCTCACGAGTTACTTAATAGGTCCCTCATCTTTATACAACACACTGAAACGTCTTTAAATTCGTCACCTTCTATATATTCTTCATTGTATGCATCATGTGTGCATGAGATAGTGCTTTGGATTTCTTCAATGACTTGCACTAGATCACACAGATTCTTTTCAAATGCGGGGTAGTTCAATATATATCCATGAACGGATATAGAATGGTATAAAATTGGCTTATGTGTCCCCGAGACTTGTTCCATGGCATACTCACTAGAGTCTATCTCCACTTGCAAGGAATTTTACAAATTAGGAAATGAAAGCATGTTGGTGAGTGAGTCATGATTAACATCTTAGTTAACAAATAAATAATAGATGTAATTGAAAATGCATTATTATCTTCATTAGTTCTTCCCATAAAAGACAATAATATAGAGTCTAACTAAGACATTATGGAAGTCATTTTCTAGGACGACATGACCTTAGACGTAATTACAGTCTCAACACAATCTCTACGCTCATTTTCTTGGTTGTAGATAAAAGACACCATGCTACCATCCACGCTGCCACCCAAATAAGTGTGGCAAAAAGGGAAATGGAAATATTTATTTCAGTGGCAACTTGGGTTGTCCTAGAACCTCAAATGGGGGCCCCACTTCAAATCTTAATTTTAAAATTTAAGTTAATTAAACATGGTAAATGTTAACATTGAGTTATCATTATGAGTTAAACACCAAGAACAAAGTAAAATTCAATGTTTTATGATGATCTCAAGATTTCCTTTTGATGGTCCGAAGGAGGCTTTCCAAACGATGGAAACCAATGGTTGATTCACATTACTTTAGTGGGAGTTGTGAGCTACATTTTCCATGTCATTAGCATCCCAAAAACAAGCAGATTTGAGTGTTATAATGTGGAAATGGGCATAGTTTTGGGGGGGAATGTATTGGTGGGTTCTATGCCATTACCATCCGAAAAAAGAGAGAATTCAAAGGTTATAATGTGGAAATGGGCATAGTTTTTTGGCGGGTGGGGGAATGTATTGGTGGGATGATCCAAAAGCATGTCGTAAGAAGGCCACATGGAATATTTTTTAGTGTTGTGCGTTATACAATTGTGTTATGTGTTGAATATATAATCCGAAAATGATGCCACGCATGTGAAATGTTGAAAAGAAGAAAGTGAGTAAGATGCTCAATGGGGTAGGAGGTCTATGCATGAAATTATTTGCAAACTTAAAAATTCCGAGGTTAGGAGTTAATGAAGTTTGTTCCCTAAAAATCCATAGGATGGTAATTAGAAATGAATTCAAACAAAATAACAATGAAGCAGTGGTTATTTAAACACAATGTTTGTTAATAGACAACCGATCTCTTTATCTTGTAATTATTTTTGTTTATTATTAAAGTTTTCCCATGAACGAGGCAATCCTTTGAAAATGCATGCCAACAAATTTGTAATTATTTGTATGAAATTCTTGGCTGCAAAAACCTACAATGTAAAAATACATGTATTTTGTAATTTTACTAGCTTTAGTTCAAACTTCTAACATTGAATTAACTAAAACATAAAATTATAAATGAAGAAAGAGAATTGCGAACCCCAATAGCAACGAAGATTATTTAATTGAGGGCTAGGAGAATACATATCATCGTAAGAGGTCATGGGCGGGATTTACTCGAAGCCGCATACAAGGATGTTGAACACAAGCATGATATCGATACAAAGTGTTTGAAAATTGTCCATATAATTGAGGCACTGAGCATCGGCTCATCCCTATGATAAATCATTATAGGCCCTCTGAACGATCTTTTACCCTATTCGTGTGATATAAGTTCGCTAGAAAAGAACTAATATAGATAATTGATAGGAATTATCTTGTCCAGATCTCGATAGATGAATCAATCCAAACCTAAGATTTAAGTTATACCCAGATGATTTTATCCAATATTGTGCAATATCATTTACTCATATAGTTTTGTGGATGTGTGTTGTTGGCCACTACCCTGTTGTCAATCATAACTGTTTTGTGGATGTGTGTTGTTGGCCACTACCCTCATGTCAATTAGAACTTTGCACCTTCAAGTACAAACCTCTTTGAGTAGATTAATGAAATCTTACATGTGTGGATCTATGATGCATTGATCAAACTAACACAAATCCATTTTGGGTCACATCCAATTAATAATCCCATTTTGGATCATGCCCAATGCAACAACCATTAGTTGCTGTAAAACACCGGTGTGCATTTTCAACTGCAAATCCTCGAGTGGATTAATAAATGGTTTGCATCTTCAACTACAAATCCTCGACTGGATGAATAAATGGTTTTCATCTTCAATTGCAAATCCTCTATTGGATGAATAAAATGTTACATGTATGCATCTCCAATGCATTCAATTTTCATGCTTTCTATTGAATCAACCAAACATAAATACATATTAGTTCCCATTGCATCAAAGTAAAGTGAGCCCATTTTAGGTCACGTCCAACGCATCAACCATTAATTGCTTTAAATAAAAATAAAAAGTAGTATGAACACAATGCACTAAATACATATTTTCTCCAATAAAAGGCACACTAAAGGCTTGAGCCATGTTTTCAATTTGGCAAAAATATTGCACGATACAACAAAAAGTGGTATGAACACAATTCAATAAGTATATATTTTCTCTAACAGAAGGCACATGAAGGGCGTGGGCCATATTTTCAAGCTTCATTTTGTTATGGTCACGCCATCATATCCTCTACCTAGAGAACACTCACAACTTCGATCCCGTACTCTTTCAAAGAAGAGAACACTTTCAGCCATATCCTCTACCTAGAGAACACTCGCAACTTCGATACCATACTCTTTCAAAGAAGAGAACACTTGCAACAACCTAGTTTCAATAAAGATCATCTTTATTCATCACACTACATCTTAAATTGTTTTGTTTGTTTTGAACTCTCTCTTAGCGCGGACATTAAACATCTTCGATGTTAGTGTTAATAATGTCTGCCTCTTATACAACACACTGCATCTTAAATGTTATTATTTATTTTGAACTGTCTCTTAGCGCGGGCATTAAACATCATCTTAAATGTTGTTGTTTATTTTGAACTCTCTCTTAGCTCGGAAATTAAACATCTTAAATGTTGTTGTTTATTTTGAACTCTCTCTTAGCGCAGACATTAAACATCTTCGATGTTAGTGTGTGCTAATAATGTTTGCCTCCAAGTGATGAAAGAAACATCTTCGATTTTAGCGTTCACATTGTCAGCCTCCATTTTAAAGAGACCGAAGACATAAAAAATTGGTGTATTCCGCTCTGAGTGGCCAACACACAGTATTCTTTAGTAAAAGGCAAAAGAATAGTTCGCACTGTGTCGACCACATGGCTCCGTGCCTCGAAAAATTCTTTCTTGCTTATCTATACTTCCTCCTCTGTCGGTTGTCAATGGTACCCATCGATGTGGGACGATATGTAACATCCTCGTATCAAATGCTCCACCTTTGACAATATCTGACATCATAAATTCTCCCCAAACTCCCCCACATGAGTTTTCAAATTCGTCGAAAAGAAGCAGATTCTTGGATCAAAAACATAATGCAATAATAATAATAATAATAATAATATGTAAATTGGAAACAGGGGTAGCAGAACCAACATCAGCATATACAATACCAATTATAATGTTTATAAATTAGTATTAACCCAATGCAATAAAGATGTATTTTCTACAACAGAAGGCACACAAAAGGCGTGGGCAATATTTTCAATTTTGGAAAAATATTGCATGAGACAACACGGTGATTCCATCCTCTCCTTTACGTAGAGAGAGCAGTTGCAACCTCTATCATATCATTCCATCCTCTTTCAAGTAGAAAGCACTCGCATCTTCGTTTCAGTGAGGAATACTTGCAACTTCATTTCAGATCATGAGTTACTTAATATGCCGCGCTCATATTTATACAACACTCTATATCTAAAATCTCGTTGTTTTGAATGCTCATATTTATACAACGCTCTACATATTAAATCTTGTTCTTTTCAACTCTCTAGCAGTGCAGACTTTAAACCCCTTCAATGCGTTAATGTTATCGGCCTCCATTTTAAATAGATGCAAGCAGCATCTTCGATTTTAACGTTGGTAATGTTAGCCTCCATCTTAAAGAGATGGAAGCCTCCAAATAGTGGCGTTTGCCACTCAGTGTGGCCAACACATGGTATTCTTTAGTAAAAGGTGAAAGAATAGTTCGCTATGTGTCGACCACATGGCTCCGTTAGTCGAAAACTTTCTCGCTCGCTTATCTGTACTTCATCCTTTGTCTGCTGTCAACTGTACCCATCAATCTGGGATGATATTTAACATCCTCGTATCATAACCAATCTGTGGGGATATTTAACATCCTCATATCATATGCTCCATGTTTGACAATGTTTGACATTATAAACTCTCCCCCACAGTCAGACCAATGCCATGTTTATCGACTCTCTCCTTTTTTTTGTTGAAATTAAGTTGTAGATTTCTTTAATTTGGTGACCCCTTTTTGACACTTTTGAGGCCGTATCAGTAGTCTCAGGCTGTTTAAAGGMACAATTTCCACTACTGCAACCTCCTAGAAGATTTTCTAGTTTCTGCCTGAGCAGTCGGCCAGGAGCCTATCTGACATTCTTTTAGGAGAATTGAAGATTAAACGCCCTACTTTTCTGTGAAGAAATAGTAATATCTACTATTATTGATTCCAGTTCAGTATCTTTTAGAGAAGTCAGAAATGATGAAGAAACGAGCACCTCTGGATCTGACCCTGTAAATAGTCTTGAGTCAATGTTTGCTTTCAATAGAACTCAAAGTATAAATCATGCAAGCATAGAAGAAGTCGAGCTAAATCCACAAGCTGCATGGAAATTACCTCCAATCTCAC
>JASDQU010737601.1:88616-102785 GCA_032191745.1 Picea mariana | reverse complement strand
GGCGTAAGTGAAGGAGACCCTGGCGCTCCCTTTAGCCTGGAAGGTGAGCGCTCGGCTCCCTTCCAGCGCTCCTTCACAAAAAACACAAATTTGTTTAAGCAGCGCGCCCGTAACTTGGGTGTGAAGCGTCGGCGCTCCCCGTGAACGTGTTGCCCAGCGTCGGCGCGCCTGTGCACGTCTTTGCCAAGCGCTGTCCCAAAAAAAATGAAATTTCAACACTGCTAAAACGAATTTCAAGGCTTCGGCTTCTTCTCGGCTGCGTCCTCCTCAGCTCCTGAGCTCCTGAGCTCTGATACCACTTGTTGTAATTGTTAATGCGGAAAACACAATTACCAATAAGACAAACAGTACAAATGCAAGCAACAAAGACACAGCAATTTACGTGGTTCACCCAAATGTTGGGCTACGTCCACCAAGCATAGGTATCGGTCATCCTATTATTCAGCCAATGGAGATTACAGACGGATCTCAATCCTCACACTTCTCAGTCACCTCCTCAGCCTCTACGGGCATACAATTAAATAGAAAAATCCATATTCTAATTTAGAAACATCCATATTCTAAATTAGAAAAAACCATATTCTAATTTAGATGGATTAGTTACAATGGATTATGATCTAAATTTCTATTCACGGGTGAGTTTGTTGTCACCGTTTTCAACAATTAAAGCACAATTTTTCATTGGTAATGATGACTAATGATAACTATTGTAATTTCGATGGGCAGTGTGACAGGGGACTGCCAGAGCTATTGATACTGTCATTCACTATTTCGTATTTTTAGGTCCATTTTCTCTTTGTTAAAAGTTTAACATCTTCAAAGAAGTCATATGTAGCGGAACATTGGGAAAATGTGCAAACCCTGCTATAAATGTTGTTCTAAGAAGGTAGAAAGCTAACAGCTAACGCCATCCATTCCCAGGTTCCCAGGTTTTGGATTTTGATATATTGAATGGGTCAGTAGAATGAGGTCTATATCTCTCCCGCACTGAGATCTCGCCCAACCTGTCGTGTATGTGGCAAAGCACTGGCTGGATAGATAGGGCTTTACACTGGCTGGATAGAGATTTTCTTTCTCATCATTTCATCAATTCCTGTGAGTCAACTACCTGGCTCTCTACTTTCTTTAGGTTTCTCGCTATAATCCAAAAGATGGCTAACATTCCATGCCAACTAAACTTGCCTCAAGCGCTAGGCAATTCTATCTAGCACCACATCTATCCATTGTCTAACCACGATTTTTTGCACCAGGATATGGATCTACTGTTACTATTGCGCCATGAGGAAGGAGAAAAAACTAAGAAGTAGCTCCGAGGGAATGTACGTACATGTTTCTCCGGCTAATCCATTTGATGACTTAGCGATCTCCTAGCAGGAGGAAGGCTAGGGGAATAGGACTAGCTTTTATACAATTATGGATATGGGAGACGTAGAGAATGAATAACCAAACTAGAAATAGTGTCAGTGAGATGCTCCAACATTACAACTTCTCCATGCATTACCTGGTGTTGCTTATTCATATTTTAGAGATCCAGATTCATACGTTCGTGAGCGAGAGGAAGAGCCTGAACAATCAAAAGAAAGTAAACATCAGGGTCTTCCTTTCATAATATCTCTTTATATCCCGCCCATTGATCACTCTCTGAAGCTTAGGGGATACCCTTGGTTTGATGTGATGATGGTTGTTCCTTGTAAGTTCACAGGTTATGCTTTTAATGGTCCGCCCGTGCAGCGTCGCCAGTTCAGTAAAGAAAAACACTCGTTATGGCGCGGAATTAGGGATTATCGCCATCAATGCAGGGCTCTACTGCAGATTGCCCAGGTAAGGCAAGCTAATGCAGTTTTCCTTAGGAAGTATATATATATATAGTAGTCGACTGAATGGACCTTGCAGCATGGGGTCGCTTCGCTCCTACACCCGTTGCTAGGCAAGAAAATCATGGAGCCCAATCATCTCTGCCCCATCGCATTTTTTTTGTGTTGCATAGATGGTCGAAGCACACTCTACACAAAGTAGCTCACTGCCACTATGTTCTTGCTGGGGACTGAATCTCATATGAGGTGTTGATTCATACGTAAGCACTGGAACAAACCCCATATGCTCGTGATATACATGTCATTATCTCCTTTCCTTACCCCATTCCAAAGTAATCCAAAATCTCATAGATAGATTGCAGGGAGGAGAGACAACTATACATTGGTATAAGAGAAGCAGATGATTAGAGAAAAAAACACGCTTGAACACAAGCCAAAAAAAAATGCTTGGACATAGGCCAGAAAAGAGGTTATTTCCAGAAAAGAGGTTATTGTGAAAGCTTGAATATTTCTCTTGATTTATGATAAATCAGTGTCAGCGAGAGCCGATAGTTCATACCTTAAGTGCAAGTTGAGGATCTCCAAATTTTCAACAACAACTTCATCCCACAGCTTCAACAAATAGGATTGATGTATATGTATCTTCAGCAAATAGGTGAGCATCAACAAATAGGAATGATGTATATGTATCTTCAACAAGCAGGTGAGCATCAACAAATAGGAATGATGTATCTGTATCTTTAGCAAACATGTGAGCAGGTGATGTATCCTATATGTATATTTAACACAAATATGAAACATACAATGTTGAAGCACCCTAGCCATGGATAACGCTGATGATGGCAGTATTATTCGTTGTTTTTGCAAGGATCTGTCGCTGAGGGAAGATGAGGCGGTGATTGAAAGAGGAAGATGAGGCGGGGAGGAAGGACTGTACATATCGATAACCTACTGATTTATTCACTCACTGACAAGTATTAATGAGCCGCAAGCCATTATGATATCAGGTTGTCTTAGATCTGATATAGCTATTTGCTTTGTGTTTTCTCTATATATAAATATTTGTGTGGTATTAAAAGAATACAGCGCTGTATCAAGAGTCTCGGGCTGTTTAAAGGCACAGTTTCCACTCTTGCGACACTTTTGAGGCCGTATCAGTAGTCTCGGGCTGTTTAAAGGCACAGTTTCCACTACTGCGACCTCCTGAAAGATTTGTTAGTTTCTGCCTGAGCAGTCGGCCAGGAGCCTATCTGACATTCTTTTAGGAGAATTGAAGATTAAACGCCGTTTTTTTCTGTGTAGAAATAGTAATATCTAATATTATGGATTCCAGGTCAGTATCTTTTAGAGAAGTCAGAAATGGTGAAGAAACGAGCACCTCTAGATCTGACCCTGTAAATAGTCTTGAGTCAATGTTTTCTTTCAATAGAATTCAAAGTATAAATCATGCAAGCATAGAAGAAATCGAGTTAAATCCACAAGCTGCATGGAAATTACCTCCAATCTCTCCTAGCAGAGTATATGAAGACCTAAACATGTTCCATCTTAAAGCTGTGACCAGAGTCATTGTGAAAGAATCTGTAAGTAGGATACAATAGAATAGTGATGTCAGTCAAACAATATCCCTCATAAATGAAAAAGAAGTCCAAAAGGAAGCTAAAAAGCATGGAACAAATTACCTTCACTTTGGATGTATCAGAATTGGAATCAGTCCACTTGTCCATAGGGGAATAGACTCCTATGTGTTATGTACAGTCAGAGATTTAACCGATAATAAGTTTATTGATTCTCTGATAGGAGGGATAGTTGCCCCTCTTTCAAACAGGCCTGTATATTTTGACTGTTATCCTAATTTTTCTATTTATACTTTTGACGAAAACATTGCAAACATATTAAAATTACAGATTAGAATGAATGGATTTGATATGTGCCCTACTAGGACAAATATATCCATCCAGGCTAGAGGATGTTTTAGACATACCAACACTCTATTTCCTATTGTCTTACATACCCCTAGCAAAGACTCTCAGTCAAGTACTTTGGTCATAACAAATCCACTGAATCAAAAAATGGAACACTGTACCATAAAATGGGAAAGCCTATATTTCCCTACTGATTGGGTTATTGATACCCCAAGGGCGCCAATACCAAGATCCATCACCTATGCCCAAATAAAAGAAACTTTCGACTCTGCAGTTATTTCTTTTCCCCAAAGAAATCTTTCCAAATATCCTTCTTGTACAAAGTCTACTCCTTCATTTCCTTCTTCATCCCTTTGTTTACATGCCTCACTTCAGTCTTTAGTAAACCAAGTGGGAAAAATTCCCTTTGCAGTAAAATGTTTTGATTGTGGAGAACTGATTACCCTGTCTACTCTTTCTGCATTTGAAGAAAATGAAAGAGTACAATTCGAACATGCAAATCATAACCCAAGGACAAATTTACCTCCACCAATCTCCACTGCTAAAGACCAATGTCCTCATCCTCAATGCTCTGATATACCCTTTCCACATGACTCACATGTTTTAGTTATCCAAGATAACTATTGTACAGAAATAAATCAGAGGAAAGAGGCTTATATTCCTAGTGACACAAGAAGACCATCTGCTCCAAAAATAAGGAAATTTATTTCTCTTTCTAAAGGTTGTATTAGAAACTCAGTTAAATCAGAATGGATGAAAGAAATGCTAAATTGGGATTTGTTCTCCCATCCAAGAGCAAAAGAATTTTCCAGGAAAACTTCTATTGAAGAAAAGACTAGACTAGCCCAAAATTGGAAACATTTTATGGACAAGGAAAATATTTATATATCTTTTTATAAATGGTACAAAAAAAATCATCAAGCCCATTCATGGGATTTAGCCCCTCAGAAGTCTATTCCTATGTGTTTTCCGGTACAAACTCTTTCTATATCTGATTTAGGAAGAGAGATCAACAAGATCAAGAAATCCATGGAAAATGTTTCAGAACAAAAGAAAGAAGAGGAGGATGAAAGTCTTCAAGTCAAACATCAGAAATATCATGTGTTGATTGAACTAAAAATTCAAGACCTACATTTCAAATTGAATACCTTGGTTGATACTGGATCAGACTTGAACATGCTAAATAAGCATGTTATTCCTGTGTCTTTATGGGAAAAAACTCAAGCTATGGTTGTGGGACTAGGAAATATTCCAAATGATATTTCATTCCAAATTCCAGAAGAAATTCTTTGTTTCCAAGACTATTGTCTAAAGTTAAAGTTTCTCGTAGCAGATATTTCGGTTGCCTGTATCCTTGGCACTCCTTTCCTTGTAGCAGTATCACCTCATGGCTCTACCATGGTGAATCCAGAAAAGTCAGGATACTTTATCACAATTCCTTCCCCATAGGGTAAAGTGACAATCAGACTTCCTTTTGTCTCTACCCCAAGGATCTCAGATGCTGTCCAACTAAGCCTTAGAAAGAAGGAAACATTAAAAGAACTTAAGCAGTTCCAAACAGGGATCAGAATCATAGATCAATTGAAAAGGGAAGACATACAAGAAAGAATTCTCCTATTAAAGAAAGAATCCATCAGCTCAGTTTGCTCAGAGAACCCTACTACTTTTTGGAAACAAAAGAAACATGAAGTCTCCCTCCCATATAGAGAAGACTACCAAGGGAAGCCCTGCAAAAGCAAAGCCATACCAATGAATGTTGAATATCAGAAGCTATGTGCTGAAGAAATTAAGGGTTTACTCAACAAAGAACTTATTAGAGAATCTACTAGTCCTTGGAACTGTTATGGGTTCTATGTAAATAACCATTCAGAACAAATCAGAGGAGTCCCTAGACTAGTAGTAAACTACAAACCCTTAAACAAAGTTTTAAATGATCATACATATCCTATTCCAAACAAAAGAAGTCTAGTCACTAGAATTGTTGGGGCAAAAATCTTTTCAAAATTTGATCTAAAACCAGGCTTCTGGCAAGTGGCTATCAGTGAAAAGGATAAATTTAAAACTGCTTTTAATGTCCCTGCTGGACATTATGAATGGAATGTGATGCCCTTCGGATTAAAGAATGCTCCTGCAAAATTTCAAAGGGTCATGGATGATACTCTTAAGCCATACTTTGATTGGCTTATTGTTTATATTGATGACATCCTTGTCTTTTCTTCATCCATAGATCATCATTTTAAACATCTGAAAAATCTTTTGCAGGTAATCAAGCAAGATAGCCTAGTCTTATCAAAGAAAAATATTGAGCTTTTCCAGACTCAAATAAAGTTTCTTGGTCATACTATTGACAATGGCCAAATTACTCTGCAAACTCATGCTGTGGAATTTGCAGATAAATTTCCTGATAAGATTCTTGATAAAACACAGCTATAGAGGTTCATGGGAAGTTTAAATTACATAATCCATTTTTATAAAAAATGTGCCTAGGATAGAAAGCTTCTAAATGACAGGCTGAAGAAAGAGCCAAGTCCCTGGACAGAAGCACATACCCAAGCTGTGAGAAATATTAAAGCAAAAACCAAGAATCTTCCAATCTTGCATATCTCTGATGATGAACTCCCTAAAATAGTAGAAACAGATGCGAGCAACATTGGCTGGGGAGCAATATTAAAGCAAGTCAGAGATAAATTAAAAGAAGAGGTCATTCAATTTGCCTCTGGGTTATGGCAAGCAACAGAAAAGAAGTATTCTTCTCTAGATAAAGAAATTAAAGCTTCTTTAAATGCCATACATAAATTTGAAATTTATTTGATTTATAAAAAAATTATTTTAAGGACTGATGCTGCAGCAATGAACAAAGTTCTTAACAAAGATTTGAAAAATCTTGGAGACTCCAAATTTGCTATATGGCAAGCTCTTTTTAGCAATTTTGATTTTTCTATAGAGCATATCAAAGGAGTAAACAACTCTATTCCAGATTTTTTGAGTAGAGAGCATCTACAGAATTTCTGTCTACTAATGTCTGTACAACTAAGAGATGGATTAGAAAGAGTAGTAGACGTTCCTGACTCCTTAAGTCGGGAATCATATTCAGCAGATTGGGTACCTCGTTGGGAATTAAGAAGCACTAAAATTCTTTCTCAAACAACTCAGGTCCCATATTCAAGTCTAGTCCCTGAGGTGAGAGGAAGGAGAATATCAAATGTTTTGGCCCCCATGTTTACTCAAATAAATGAAAGAGCAACTCAAGCACAACATGCTCTAATGAATCTTTATCATGATATAATGCTAATCTAGAATATAAGAGATGATCAAGGTTATAATCAGTAGTATTTTTACTTAAATAGACCTCGGTTATTATCTCATCGGCCCAAAAGAAATCCTGATATTATCTTCCCAGAAACAAGCCTAAATTATCATGAGTACAGAAAGCTATGGTAGGAATTTGTCCAACAAGAAGACTTCCTAATTCTGGTTAAATTTGGAAGTGTCAATTTTGCAACTATAGGAAGGCCTCCAATTTGTATTGCAGATTGGTGGAAATCTTTTGGCCTAAATAAAGGAGCAATAGATCCCTATATATTAAACTCATTTACACCCCTCTCTGTTGTCCAAGATCTTTCCCTTCAAGGGCCAAATGATGGATAAATCTTACGTCTATTCATTCTAAATCACTTTCAATGGGCAATCAAATCAAGAACCATTCTTCAGATGATCAATGGACTACCCTTTATAGCCCGGAAAATCTATACAAAAATCTGGGATACCCTGCATTATCCTGAAAGATTTTCTATCTTTTTTGAAAATGATTAAATAAAATTTTGGTTTCCGTGGGTTTACATATCAAACTCCACTGTGTAAACTCATGTCTAAATGGTCGACATTGGTGTCATTCGGGTTCCGTGGGTTTCCATCATTAAACTCCACTTTGTACGTAGTATGGTTATGTCAAATAAAGAGAATCTTGGAAACTCGGAGCACTTCTCCGACTTTTGGTGAGGTTTGACCCACATTTCCAGAGATTCTCTACTTTATGTCTTGTTAATAGTCATATGACTGGGGAATCTTGTATGACAACCCTGACAGATATATTGTTTTATCTTCTTTCAGTTGATATGAAATAAAGTTGATGATTTGGTCCGAGATTCCTGCGTGAATACATCCGCCGAATCCCAAAAGTAAGATTGTGTGGCCGACATGTAGGACCACAAGTCTTTTCGGAGTCCTGGCTTCATGATGACTCCTCCTTCAAAAATTTGTATAAAGGAAGGATAGGAGCTCATTATTCGGCATTGGCATTTTGAGAGTTTAGGAGTCCGAGTCTCTAAGATTCCCTTATGTCTGAAGCTTCGTGTATTTCTTAAGTTTGTAATTCAGTCGAGCGAAGAGCAGTCTTCTCTAAGTCTGTGCATCTGGCACATATTGTAATACCCAAGTGATTTTCTCTGATTAATATAATATCAAAGTCTTCTGCATATGTGTTTAAATCTTTGAAGTTTCTCTTTTTGTCTCATATTATGCATTCATTGTGATCTCACTTATTTGCCTATATCTGCATTCGATGTTCCTTGGTACTGTCTGATATAGTTCGCTCATCCAGATAATAAGGTTCGGTGCTAGTCGATATAAAGGGACGTTCGAGCACTGGTAGTAAGTCCCGCTAAGGAAGGTGGCCACGAAAGAGCAGTTGTAGGTGCAGAGGGTCCACGAAAATCCAGCTATAGGGTTCACATAAAACTGCAAAAGCCTAATGGACTTTGGGTGGTGGGGTTCATAGTTCGGACAGATTAAAGCGGTTAACCCGACGATATTGGTTCTGTCAAGAGTAGCAGAGACTAGAAGACCAGATAGCGAGAGGAGATAGTGCATGATACAGAGTGCAGGTAGTCAAGCTTCATACTCTGACAGAGGAGGCCTCTGACAAAGCTGTTCGTATTACAATTTTACAAAACATGGGAGTCATGTGGGAAAGGGATGTCTAAACATTGAGGATGAGGACACTGGTCTTTGGCAGTGGAGATTGGTGGAGGTAAGTTTGTCCTTGGATTATGGTTGGTATGCTCAAATTGTACTCTTTCATTTTCTTCAAATGAAGAAAGAGTAGATAGAGTAATTAGGTCTCCACAATCAAAACATTTTACTTCAAAAGGAATTTTTCCCACTTGGTTTGCTAAGGACTGTAGTGAGGCATGTAAACAAAAAGATGAAGAGGGGAATGAAGGAGTAGACTTTGTACAAGAAGGAGATCTAGAAAGATTTCCTTAGGGAAAAGAAATTACTGCAGAGTCAAAAGTTTCTTTTATTTGGGCCGAAGTGATAGATCTTGGAATTGGTGCCCTAGGGGTATCAATGACCCAATCAGTAGGGAAAGATAGGTTTTCCCATTTTATGGTACAATGTTCCATTTTTTGATTCATTGGATCTGTTATGACCAAAGTACTTGACTGAGAGTCTTTGCTAGGGGTATGTAAGACAGCAGGAAATAGAGTGTTGGTATGTCTAAAACATCCTCTAGCCTGGATGGATATATTTGTCCTAGTAGGACACATATCAGAGTCTCGGGCTGTTTAAAGGCACAGTTCAACTCTTGCGACACATTTGAGGTTGTATCAGTAGTCTTGCTCTGTTTAAAGGCACAATTTCCACTATTGCGACCTCCTGAAAGATTTGCTAGTTTCTGCCTGAGTAGTCGGCCAGGAGCCTATCTAACTCTCTCTCCGGAGCAGAGGACAAGATTAAAAGCCCTTCTTTTCTATGCAGAAATAGTAATATCTACTATTATGGATTCTTCAACATGTATTAGATCTGTACATAATACGTTAGAATCTTTTGTATCTACTTCAGAAAATACTTTATGTTTTATGATCCATTATATGCCCTCAATAGAATCATTGGATCCTAGAATCAAAGATATTTACAAGGGCATGAGACCGCCTGGTACTCCAAAATATGAGTTAGGATATGTTGAACAATGTGAAATAGTTATTCCTGACTGTAGATTTTCTAATCCTCTTCCCAGTGATATACAAAGACCCTCTGTCGATGAAATACATAAATTTCACACAGTCATGAAAGGGTGTCAGAAAGGATCTATTCCTGAAGAATGGATCAAAAAGATGTTAAACTGGGATTTGTTTACAAATCTTGAAACAAAGGAATTTAACGATGCCATACCAAATCTTGAAAAATTAAGCCTATCCAAGGAATGGAAAAAGTTTATGACTAAAGAAGACAGTTGGATTTCCTTCTTTGAATGGAGGAAATTAAAACAAGCAACTATAGTCCAAATGGTAGGAGAAACCTTAGAATCTCCTTCCCCAAGACATAAGTGGAAAAGCATTGATGGAAGTATTGTTGAATCAATTTCTACTTTTCCAACTTTTAAAGGAATTGTGCTAGAAGATAATGCTAAACAAGTAAAAGCAGTTCCTTTACTTTTGTCAGAAGAATCCATTCAGTTGTCCGGAATTGATAAAAGAGTCCAGTCAGTTTTTGAACAGATTAACTGGACAAACATTGCTTTAAGAGGAATGGCTACACACACTTTTATTACAAATGACTATGCCCGAAAAGAAAAAATTGTTGATCTTCAGGTATCCACAAATACTATAGTACAATCTGTAGATCAAATACAAGGGAAAGTCACTGAAGTAAAAAATAAAATGGATTCTTCTTTATCAGAGATTTCCTATAGGGCCAGAGAATCTAGCAGAAACCATGAAGAAATTATGGAAGGACTAGGTAATGCATTTTCAACTATGGGAAAATCCTTGACAGAAATAAAAGGAAAAAGCAGCCATCATGATAAACCCATCCCCAGTTCCTTTATCCTTCCAAGCCCCCATATTTCTATTCTATCTCCTATCCATAAACCTTCTGTTATAGAAATTGTAAAAAGATTTCCATTACATTTTCCTCTAGAAGAAGAATTGCCTGAATCTTCTTCTATGCCTCCCGGGGATAGTGATGCTTTAGTGACTGTCAAGAATCCATCCTATGAATACCTTCCACATCATTCTACCAGGCCATCAGCCCCTGACCTAGCTGGTAAAGGCATGCTTCCAGATACTCAATCATTTGCTGAAGATTGGTTCCAAGAATGGAACATTGATAATCTGTCAATTGCACAAATAAGGCAGATGATTGACAGAATGTATGTCTCATACAAGATCATGTGTATGAAAGAGAAAACTAAAGTAGAGGCATGCAAAACAATTATTCAGTGTTTTACAGAAACTCTTAGCAAATGGTGGGAAGTTATTTCTTCTACCTTAATGATCACAAAAATGGAAGCGGAAATCCTTAAAGATGAAGAAAGTGATATTGTATATCACACTAATGGTACTGCAGTAAATAATATGATTGGTGCTCTTACCACCTTAATACTTGGGCAGTGGTGTGGAACAGAAAATGAAATTGCAGACAAACATTAGATCATTTTCATGAATATGAAATGTAGAAAAATGTCTGAATATGAGCAATTTCATAAAGAATGGACACAAAGAATCTTTGAAGTCAAAGAAAGTGAAAATCTACTATGGAAACAAGTTTATTTGGCTGCCCTACCAAGTAAATTTGTAGAGTATCTAAAGATGGAAGAAGTATTCAAACTTCCTTATGAGATGTATACCTGGGGAGAAATATGTTCCCTGGTAACCAAAGCCTTGATAGGACTATGTACCAGCATGAAAGTTCAAAATTCTGTGTCCAAGTCTTCATATATTCCTGATCAAAAATCTATTTGTGAATAGTATGGCTTATACCTTACAAATCCAGCTAGGAAAAGAAAAAAGAAGCCAAAAGATTTCAGGGGAGAAAAGGGTAGAAAATACAAAGCCAAATACAAGTATGTACCTAGAACTCACTATTATGAGCCTAAAAATATTAGGCTCAAAAGCCATGCTCATGAAGCAAAAAGAGGAGTTATTTGTTGGATATGTGGAAATCATGGACACTATGCCCATAAATGTCCAGAGAATGCAGCCTCTAGAAAGTCTAAAGGAAAATTTTCAGAACAAAGAGAAAAAGAGGCCCAAGAAAGAAAAGAGTTAATCTTGAAAGCTCACTGTAACAGATGTGGGGAAAATAATCATGACACCAATGCCTGCCCTTATAATCCATTCAGACCAAAAGAAGAAGTTCATCTTCTTCAAGAAGGATGTTGTTCTATCTCTAGAAGCACATCTGAGTTCGAATATGACTCAGAAAAAGAAATTTTGATGAATTAGTATTGCAACTGCAGTAATCCTAATTTTTGTTCTTGTGAAAGTGATACTGATGATTCTGATTCTGGATCAGGACCTGAGATCCAAGAAAAATTGAAAGTCTGCATGTTTCAGAATACAGGAGATCAAGAGGCACAAATACTTGCTCAGATCAAAAGCCTCCCTGAGGGTGATATGAAAAATTCCCTCCTTGAAATCTTTATTAAGACTGTCAAAGCAGAGCAAAAGGGTAAACATGCTGAAATCCCAAAAAGACAACATTTGTTTATTGATGTTTCCTTTGATAAAAACACAAAGATGTATATCAAGTTCAATAGAGAGTCGAGGTTACAAAATACCTCCGTTACAGACCTATCTAAAGAAGTCCTTTCTCTCAAAAAGGAAGTTTGTGAATTAAAAGAAAAAATCAGGAGAATAGAAGGGGATGCAGGGTTCATCTTCAAGATTGATTCGTGGGCAAGACAAGAAATAAAAGAAATAAAAGAAAGGTTGGATTCCATCCCTCCTCCCCTTGGAGATGCTCCTTTCAAACCAGTTGTCCAAGAACAAATAGCAATAGAAATGCAAGGAATGACAGGTATGAAAATTATGCCTGTAAGGTATCAAAAATATTATGTCAAAATCCAGTTAGAAATAAATCAAGAAACATTTTTCTTAACTACACTTATAGACACTGGATCTGATTTAAACCTACTGAATAAAGATCTCATCCTTGCAAAATCTTGTCTTCCTAGTTTTGGCTCAGCCACTGGACTGGTAAATGTAAATACTTCTTTTCAGTTTGAAGTCCCTAAAGGTATTTTAATTCTTGAAGAATATGCTTTAGGAATGAAGTATCGAATTTCGGATCTACCAGTTGATTGCACCCTTGGTACTCCTTTTCTTTCTGTTGTAGAACCTCATGGTTCTTGAAATTGTCCAGACAAGAGACCAAGATATTTCATTACACTACCAAGTATAAGTGAAAATCCTCCCAAAAGGATTGAACTGCCATTTGTCTCTGAATCTCATGCTCAAATTGCTTATTGCAAGAAAAGTTTGGTAATTGTAGAAGTCTGGGATGATTATCGAAATACTCATGTTACTCATTATTTGGCTGATAATACTCCTTGGGATGTCTTTGAAAATAATTGGATACCAGAATGGCATTTCAGACATTTAGAAAAGGTAGAATTGGGATTGCCTGGATTTTCAAGAAATACTAATATAAATGTACTTCCTCCTCAACACATACTTGGAAGAATGCACCAAGCTTCTACTATTGCTTCCAGAGAAAAATTGGTAGAAATGAGAGATCTCAGTAGGATCAGGTCTACTAACAGAGAATGGTTCGACCAGCAGAGACAAAGATGGAAAGAAACCCCTTCTTGGAACTTCTTTCAAATTAATAGAATGAGGACAATACAAGATTGGCCGAATGGGAATCCAAAAGAAAAATTGTTTAATATAAAATATCATCAGTATAAAGAAATGTGGTTTAATGTTTGTCTCTGGACAGACAGATATAAATATTATTACTGTATGATAAAATTTGCAGATTCTTTCATTCTAGGCCCTGAACCTGACTAGTTAATGGAATGGTGGCACCAGTTTGGGTTAAATCCAGTTGGGATAAATCCTCAAGTAACAGAAGTTGGTAGAATGTTTCTCTTCCACAATAGAAGGCTTGAAACTGTTGCTGACCTATTTTCAGAAGAGGAATATAAGATGATGTTTGTAATAGAAAAGCATCCATGGATAATCCGAACCAAGTTTGTACTTCATCAGGAAGAAGAAAGTAATGAAGATCCTGAACTAGTCAGAGAAGTATATACTCAACATTGGGATCCTTATAGCTTTAGACACTTTTCTTACCACCCATTAGAATAATTGGTTTCCATGGGTTTACATATCAAACTCCACATTGTAAATCACTAGGATTCAATTCTAAATGGCTGACATTGGTGCCATTGGGGTTCCATGGGTTGTCGTCATTAAACTCCACTTTGTATATAGTATAGTCATTTCAAGATATGTAGTGTAGTCATGTCAAATGAAGAGAATCTTGGAAACTTGGAGCACTTCTCCAACTTTTGGTGAGGTTTGACCAACATTTCCAAAAGATGCTCTACTTTATGTCCTGTTCAGGGAATCTTGCATGACAACCCTGACAGATATACTGTTCTATCTGCTTTCGGTTGATAAGAAATAAAAGTTAATGATTTGGTC
>JASDQU010737601.1:61178-88576 GCA_032191745.1 Picea mariana | reverse complement strand
ATTTAAACCTACTGAATAAAGATCTCATCCTTGCAAAATATTGGCTTCCTAATTTTGGCTCAGCCACTGGACTGGGAAATGTAAATACTTATTTTCAGTTTGAAGTCCCTAAAGGTATTTTAACTCTTGAAGAATATGCTTTAGGAATGAAGTATCAAATTTCAGATCTACCAGTTGATTGCATCCTTGGTACTCCTTTTCTTTCTGCTGTAGAACCTCATGGTTTTTGCCATTGTCCAGACAAGAGACCAGGATATTTCATTACACTACCAAGTATAATTGAAAATCCTCCCAAAAGGATTGAACTACCATTTGTCTCTGAATCTCATGCTCAAATTGCTTATTGCAAGAAAAGTTTGGTAATTGTAGAAGTATGGGATGATCAGCGAAATACTCTTGTTACTCATTATTTGGCTGATAATACTCCCTGGGATGTCTTTGAAAATAATTGGATACCAGAATGGTATCTCAGACATTCAGAAAATGTAGAATTGGGATTGCCTGGATTTTCAAGAAATACTAATATAAATGTACTTCCTCCTCAGCACATACTTGGCAGAATGCACCAAGATTCTACTATTGCTTCCAGAGAAAAATTGGTAGAAATGAGAGATTTCAGTAGGATCAGGTCTGCTAATAGACAATGGTTTGACCAGCAGAGACAAAGATGGCAAGAAACCCCTGCTTGGAACTTCTTTTAAATTAATAGAATGAGGACAATACAAGATTGGCCGAATGGGAATCCAGAAGAAAAATTGTTTAGAATAAATTATCATCAGTATAAATAAATGTGGTTTAATGTTTTTCTTTGGACAGACAGATATAAATATTATTATTGTATGAGAAAATTTGCAGATTCTTTCATTCTAGGCCCTGAACCTGACTGGTTAATGGAATGGTGGCACCAGTTTGGGTTCAATCCAGTTGGGATAAATCCTCAAGTAACAAAAATCGGTAGAATGTTTCTCTTCCACAATAGAAGGCTTGAAACTGTTGCTGACCTATTTTCAGAAGAGGAATATAAGATGATGTTTGTAAGAGAAAAGAATCCATGGATAATCCGAACCAAGTTTGTACTTCATCAGGAAGAAGAAAGGAATGAAGATCCTGAACTAGTCAGAGAAGTATATACTTAGAATTGGGATCCTTATAGCTTTAGACACTTTTCTGACCACCCATTAGAATAATTGGTTTCCATGGGTTTACATATCAAAATCCACATTGTAAATCACTAAGATTAAAGTCTAAATGGCCGACAATGGTGCCATTTCGGCTCCGTGGGTTGCCGTCATTAAACTTCAGTTTGTATATAGTACAGTCATTTCAAGATACCTAGTGTAGTCATGTCAAATAAAGAGAATCTTGGAAACTCAGAGCACTTCTCCGACTTTTGGTGAGGTATGACCCACATTTCCAAAAGATGCTCTACTTTATGTCCTGTTTAGGGAATCTTGCATGACAACCCTGACAGATATATTGTTCTATCTGCTTTCGATTGATAAGAAATAAAATTTAATGATTTGGTCGGAGATTCCTGCGTGAATATATCCTCCAAATCCTAAAAGTTAGATTAGATGGCCGACATGTAGGACCACAAGTCTCTTCAAGTCTTGGCTTCATGATTACTCCTTCAAAAATTTATATAAAAGGAGGATGAAGGCTCATTCATCGGGCATTGGAATTTTGAGAGTTTAGGAGTCTGAGTCTCTAAACTTCCCTTCTATCTGAAGCTTCATGTCTTTCTTAAGTTTGTAAGTCAGTCGAGCAAAGAGCAGTCTGCTCTAAGTCTGTGCATCTAGCACATATTGTAATACCCGAGTGATTTTCTCTGATTAATATAATATCAAAGTCTTCCGCATATGTGTTTAAAGCTATGAAGTTTCTCCGTTTGTCTCATATTATGCATTCATTATGATATCTCTTATTTGCCTATATCTGCATTTGATGTTCGTTGGTACTGTCTGATATAGTTCACTCATCCAAATAATAAGGTTCACTAGTAGTTGGTATAAAGGGATGGCCGAGCACTGGTAGTAAGTCCCGCAAAGGCAGGTGGCCGTGAAAGGGCAGTTGTAGGTGCGGAGGGTCCACGGAAAGCCGACTATAGGGTTCACATAAAACTGCAAAAGCTTGATGGACTTCGGGTGGTAGGGTTCATAGTTCAGAGAGAGTAAAGCAGTTAACCCGACGATATTGGTTCTGTCGAGAGTAGCAAAGACTAGAAGACTAGATAGCGAGAAGAGATAGTGCATGATACAGAGCCATGACCTCCTTTTTAACCCGGGTATGATATCAGACTCTCTTAGATCTAATATAGCTATTCGCTCTATGTTTTCTCTGTATATAAACATTTGTGTGGTATAAAAAGAATCCAGTGTCGTATCAAGAGTCTCGGGCTATTTAAAGGCAGAGTTCCACTCTTGCGACACATTTGAGGCCGTATCAGTAGTCTTAGGTTGTTTAAAGGAACAGTTTCCACTGCTGCGACCTCCTGAAAGATTTTCTAGTTTCTGCCTGAGTAGTCAGCCAGGAGCCTATCTAACTCTCTCTCCGAAGCAGAGGACAAGATTAAAAGCCCTACTTTTTTGTGCAGAAATAGTAATATCTACTATTATGGATTCTTCAGCATGTATTAGATCTGTACATAATACGTTAGAATCTTCTGTATCTACTACAAAAAATACTTTATGTTTTATGATCCATTATATGCCCTCAATAGAATCATTGGATCCTAGAATCAAAGATATTTACAAGGGCATGAGACCGCCTGGTACTCCAAAATATGGGTTAGGATATGTTGAAAAATGTGAAACAGTTATTCCTAATTGTAGATTTTCTAATCCTCTTCCCAGTGATATACAAAGACCCTCTGTCGATGAAATACATAAATTTCGCACAGTCATGAAAGGGTGTCAGAAAGGATCTATTCCTGAAGAATGGATCAAAAAGATGTTAAACTAGGATTTGTTTACAAATCCTGAAACAAAGGAATTTAACGCTGCCATACCAAATCTTGAAAAATTAAGCCTATCCAAATAATGGTAGAAGTTTATGACTAAGGAAGACAGTTGGATTTCCTTCTTTGAATGGAGGAAATTAAAACAAGCAACTATAGTCCAAATGGTAGGATAAACCTCAGAATCTCCTTCCCCAAAACATAAGTGGAAAAGCATTGATGGAAGTATTGTTGAATCAAATTCTACTTTTCCACCTTTTAAAGGAATTGTGCTAGAAGATAATGCTAAACAAGTAAAAGAAGTTCCTTTACTTTTGTCAGAAGAATCCATTCAGTTGTCTGGAATTGATAAAAGAGTCCAGTCAGTTTCTGAACAGATTAACTAGACAAACACTGCTTTGAGAGGAATGGCTACACAGACTTTTATTACAAATGACTATGCCCCAAAATAGAAAATTATGGATCTTCAGGTATCCACAAATACTATAGTACAATCTTTAGATCAAATATAAGGGAAAGTCACTGAAGTAAAAAATAAAATGGATTCTACTTTATCAGAGATTTCCTATAGGGCCAGAGAATCTAGCAGAAACCATGAAGAAATTAGGGAAGGACTAGGTAATGCCTTTTCAACTATGGGAAAATCCTTGATAGAAATAAAAGGCAAAAGAAGCCATCATGATAAACCCATTCCCAGTTCCTTTATCCTTCCAAGCCCCCATATTTCTATTCTATCTCCTATCCATAAACCTTCTGAGATAGAAATTGTAAAAAGATTTCCATTACATTTTCCTGTAGAAGAAAAATTGCCTGAATCTTCTTCTAAGACTCCCAAGGATAGTCATGCTTTAGTGACTGTCAAGAATCCAGCCTATGAAGACTTTCCACTTCATTGTACTAGGCCATCAGCCCCTGACCTAGCTAGAAAAGGCAGGCTTCCAGATACTCAAACATTTGCTGAAGATTGGTTCCAAGAATGAAACATTGATAATCTGTCAATTGCACAAATAAGGCAGATGATTGATAGAATGTATGTCTCATACAAGATCATGTGTATGAAAGGGAAAAATGAAGTAGAGGCATGAAAAAAAATTAATCATTGTTTTACAGGAACTCTTAGCAAATGGTGGGAAGTTATTTCTTCTCCCTTAATGATCACAAAAATGGAAGTAGAAATCCTTAAAGATGAAGAAGGTGATATTGTATATCACACTGATGGTACTGCAGTAAATAATATGATTGGTGCTCTTACCACCTTAATTTGTAAAACTACACTATGAACAGATTTGTTAGAGGCCTCCTCTGTCAGAGTATGAATCTTGACTACTTGCACTCTGTATCATGCACTATCTCCTCTCGCTATCTGGTCTTCTAGTCTCTGCTACTCTCGACAGAACCAATATCGTCGGGTTAACGGCTTTACTCTGTCCGAACTCTGAACCCCACCACCCGAAGTCCATTAGGATTTTGCAGTTTTATGTGAACCCTATAGCTAGCTTTCCCTGGACCCTCCACACCTACAACTTCCCTTTCATGGTCACCTGCCTTAGCGGGACTTACTACTAGTGCTCGGCCGTCCCTTTATACCGACTACCAGCGAACCTTATTATCTGGATGAGCGAACTATATCAGACAGTACCGAGGAACATCGAATGCATATATAGGCAAATAAGCGAGATCACAATAAATGCATAATATGAGACAAACAAAGAAACTTCAGAGCTTTAAACACATGTGCAGAAGACTTTGATATTATATTAATCAGAGGAAATCACTCGGGTATTACAATATGTGCCAAATGCACAGACTTAGAGCAGACTACTCTTCGCTCGACTGAATTACAAACTTAAGAAGGACACGAAGCTTCAGACAGAAGGGAGGCTTAGAGACTCAGACTCTTAAACTCTCAAAATGCTAATGCCGAATAATGAGCTCCTATCCTTCCTTTATACATATTTTTGAAGGAGGAGTCATCATGAAGCTAGGACTCCGAAAAGACTTGTGGTCCTACATGTCGGCCACACAATCTTACTTTTGGGATTCGACGGATGTATTCATGCAGGAATCTCCGACCAAATCATCAACTTTATTTCATATCAACCGAAAGAAGATAAAACAGTATATATGTCAGGGTTGTCATACAAGATTCCCTTGTCAGATGACTATTACCAAGACATAAAGTAGAGAATCTCTGGAAATGTGCGTCAAACATCACCAAAAGTCAGAGAAGTGCTCCGAGTTTCCAAGATTCTCTTTATTTGACATAACCATACTATGTACAAAGTGGAGTTTAATGACGGAAACCCACGGAACCTGAATGGCACCACTGTCGACCATTTAGACATGAGTTTACACAGTGGAGTTTGATATGTAAACCCACAGAAACCAAAATTTTATTTAATCATTTTCAATAAAGCTGGAAAATCTTTCAGGATAATGCAGGGTATCCCAGATTTTTGTATAGATTTTCCGGGCTATAAAAGGTTGTCCATTGATCATCCAAAGAATGGTTCTTGATTTGATTGCCCATTAAAATTGATTTAGAATGAATAGACGTAAGATTTCTCCATCATTTGGCCCTTGAAGGGAAAGATCTCGGACAACAGAGAGGGGTGTAAATGAGTTTAATATATAGGGATCTATTGCTACTTTATTTAGGCCAAAATCTTTCCACCAGTCTGCAATCCAAATTGGAGGCCTTCCTGCAGTTGCAGAATTGACACTTCCAAATTTAACCAGAATTAGGAAGTCTTCTTGTTGGACAAATTCCCACCATAGCTTTCTATACTCATGATAATTTAGGCTTGTTTCTGGGAAGATAATTTCAGGATTTCTTTCAGGCCAATGAGATAATAACCGAGGTCTATTTAAGAAAAAATACTGCTGATTATAACCTTGATCATCTCTTATATCCCAGATTAGCGTTATATCATGGAAAAGATTCGTTAGAGCATGTTGTGCTTGAATTGTTTTTTCATTTATTTGAGTAACCATGGGGGCCAAAACATTTGATATTCTCCTTCCTCTCACCTCAAGGACTAGACTTGAATATGGGACCTGAGTTGTTTGAGAAATAATTTTAGTGCTTCTTAATTCCCAATGAGGTACCCAATCTGCTGAATATGATTCCCAACTTAAGGAGTAAGGAACGTCTACTACTCTTTCTAATCCATCTCTTAGTTGTACAGAGATTAGTAGACAGAAATTCTGTAGATGCTCTCTACTCAAAAAATCTAGAATAGAGTTGTTTACTCCTTTGATATGCTCTATAGAAAAATCAAAATTGCTAAAAAGAGATTGCCATCTAGCAAATTTGGAGTCTCCAGGATTTTCAGATCTTTGTTAAGAACTTTGTTCATTGTTGCAACATCAGTCCTTAAAAGAAATTTTTTATAAATCAAATAAATTTCAAATTTATGTATGGCATTTACAACAGCTTTAATTTATTTATCTAGAGCAGAATAATTCTTTTCTGTTGCCTGCCATAACCTAGAGGCAAATTGAATGACCTCTTATTTTCCTTTATCTTTGACTTTCTTTAATATTGATCCCTAGCCAATGTTGCTTGCATCTGTTTCTACTATTTTAGGGAGTTCATCATTAGAGATATGCAAGATTGGAAGATTCTTGGTTTTTTCTTTAATATTTCTCACATCTTGGGTATGTGCTTCTGTCCAGGGACTTGGCACTTTCTTCAGCCTGTCATTTAGAAGCTTTCTATCCTTGGCACATTTTTTATAAAAATGGCTGATGTAATTTAAACTTCCCAAGAACCTCTGTAGCTGTGTTTTATCAAGAATCTTATTAGGAAATTTATCTACAAATTCCACAGCATGAGTTTGCAGAGTAATTTGGCCATTGTCAATAGTATGACCAAGAAACTTTATTTGAGTCTGGAAAAGCTCAATCTTTTTCTTTGATAAAACTAGGCCAGCTTGCTTGATTACCTGTCGAAGCTTTTTCATATGTTTAAAATGTTGATCTATGGATGAAGAAAAGACAAGGATTTCATCAATATAAACAATAAGCCAATCAAAGTATGGCTTAAGAGTATCATCCATGACCCTTTGAAATTTTGCAGGAGCATTCTTTAATCTGAAGGGCATCACATTCCATTCATAATGCCCAGCAACGACATTAAAAGCAGTTTTAAATTTGGCTTTGACAAAGTTGTTTTTACATATGGTATCAGAGCCATGACCTTCTTTTCAACCCGGGTATGATATCAGACTCTCTTAGATCTGATATAGCTATTCGCTCTGTGTTTTCTCTGTGTATAAATATTTGTGTGGTATAAAAGGAATCCAGTGCCGTATCAAGAGTCTTGGGCTGTTTAAAGGCACAGTTTCCACTCTTGCGACACTTTTGAGGCCGTATCAGTAGTCTTGGGCTATTTAAAGGCACAGTTTCCACTACTTCGACCTCCTGAAAGATTTGCTAGTTTCTTCCTGAGCAGTACAGTAATATCTGTGCAGAAATAGTAATATCTACTAGTATGGATTCTAGGTCAGTATCTTTTAGAGAAGTTAGAAATGCTGAAGAAACGAGCACCTCTGGATCTGACCCTGTAAATAGTCTTGAGTCAATGTTTGCTTTCAATAGAACTCAAAGTATAAATCATGCAAGCATAGAAGAAATCGAGTTAAATCCATAAGCTGCATGGAAATTACCTCCAATCTCTCCTAGCAGAGTATATCAAGACCTAAACATGTTCCATCTTAAAGCTGTGACCAGAGTCATTGTGAAAGAATCTATAAGTAGGATACAACAGAATAGTGATTTCAGTCAAACAATATCCCTCATAAATGCAAAAGAAGTCCAAAAGGAAACTAAAAAGCATGGAACAAATTACCTTCACTTTGGATGTATCAGAATTGGAATCATTCCACTTGTCCATAGGGGAATAGACTCCTATGTGTTATGTACAGTCAGAGATTTAACCCATAATAAGTTTACTGATTCTCTGATAGGAGGGATAGTTTCCCCTCTTTCAAACGGGCCTGTATATTTTGATTGTTATCCTAATTTCTTTGTTTATACTTTTGACGAAAACATTGCAAACATATTAAAATTACAGCTTAGAATGATTGGATTTGATATGTGTCCTACTAGGACAAGTATATCCATCCAGGCTAGAGGATGTTTTAGACATACCAACACTCTATTTCATGTTGTCTTACATACCCCTAGCAAAGACTCTCATTCAAGTACTTTGGTCATAACAGATCCACTGAATCAAAAAATGGAACACTGTACCATAAAATGGGAAAACCTATCTTTCCCTACTAATTGGGTCATTGATACCCCTAGGGAACCAATTCCGAGATCTATCACTTCAACCCAAATAAAAGAAACTTCCGGCTCTACAAAAATTTCTTTTCCCCAAAGAAATATTTCCAAATCTCTTTCTTGTACAAAGTCTACTCCTTCATTCCCCTCTTCATCTTTTTGTTTACATGCCTCACTACAGTCCTTAGCAAACCAAGTGGGAAAAATTCCTTTGGCAGTAAATTTTTTTTATTGTGGAGACCTAATTACTCTGTCTACTCTTTCTGCATTTGAAGAAAATGATAGAGTACAATTTGAGCATGCAAAACATAATCCAAGGACAAACTTACCTCCACCAATCTCCACTGCCAAAGACCAGTGTCCCCATCCTCAATGTTCGGACATCCCTTTCCCACATGACTCCCATGTCTTGGTTATCCAAGATAACCATTGTACAGAAATAAATCAAAGGAAAGAAGCCTATGTCCCTAAGGATACAAGAAGTCCGTCTGCTCCAGAAATTAAGAAGTTTCTCCTTCTTTCTAAAGGATGCATCAGAGATCAAATCAGAATGGATGAAAGAAATGTTAAATTGGGATTTGTTCTCTCATCCCAGTCCAAAAGAATTTTCCAGGAACACTTCAAATGAAGAAAAGACTAGACTAGCCCAGAATTGGAAACATTTCATGAACAGGGAAAATATTTTAATATCTTTTTATGAATGGTATAAAAGAAATCATCAAATCCATCCATGGGATTTAGCTCCTCAGAAGTCTAGCCCTATATGTTGTCCGATACAAACTCTTTTTATATCTGATTTAGGAAGAGAAATCAATAAAATCAAGATATCAATGGCAAATGTTGCAGAACAGAAGAAAGAAGAAGAAGATGAAAGTCTTCAAGTTAAGCATCAAAAATATCATGTCTTGATTGAATTAAAAATTCAGTATTTACATTTTAGATTAAAGACATTGATAGATACTAGATCAGATCTAAACATGCTAAATAAGCATGTTATCCCTGTGTCTTTATGGGAAAAGACTCAAGCTATGGTTGTGGGACTAGGAAACATCCCAAATGATATTTCATTCCATATTCCTGAAGCAATTCTTTGTTTCCAAGACTACTGCTTAAAGTTGAAATTTCTCTTAGAAGATATTCCCGTTGCCTGTATCCTTGGCACTCCTTTCCTTGCAGCAGTATCACCTCATGGCTCAACCATGGTGACTCCAGAAAAGTCAGGATACTTTATCACAATCCCTTCCTCACAGGGTAGAGTCACAATCAAATTACCTTTTGTATCTACCCCAAGGATCTCAGATCTTGTCCAACTAAGCCTCAGAAAGAATGAAAAAATTAAAGAACTAAAGCAGTTCCAAACAGGAATCAGAATCATAGATCAATTAAAAAGGGAGGATATACAAGAAAAGATTCTTCTATTAAGGCAAGAATTCATAAACTCGGTCTGCTCAGAAAATCCTACTGCCTTTTGGAAACAAAAGAAACATGAAGTCTCCCTTCCATATAGAGAAGATTACCAAGGGAAGCCTTGCAAAAGCAGAGCCATACCAATGAATGTTGAATATCAAAAGTTATGTACAGAAGAAATTGAGGGTTTACTCAACCAAGAACTTATCAGAAAATCTACTAGTCCTTGGAACTGTTATGGGTTCTATGTAAATAAACATTCGGAACAAATTAGAGGAGTTCCTAGACTAGTAGTAAACTACAAACCCTTAAACAAAGTTGTAGTTGATGACACATATCCTATTCCAAATAAAAGTAGTCTAGTTACTAGAATTGCTGCGGCAAAAATCTTTTCAAAATTTGATCTAAAATCAGGCTTCTGGCAAGTTTCTATCAGTCAAAAGGATAAATTTAAAACTGCTTTTAATGTCCCTCCTGGGAATTATGAATGGAATGTGATGCCCTTCGGATTAAAGAATGCTCCTGCAAAATTTCAAAGGGCTATGGATGATACTCTCAAACCATACTTTGATTGGCTTATTGTTTATATTGATGACATCCTTGTCTTTTCTTCATCCATAGATCAAAATTTTAAACATCTGAAAAAGCTTCTGCGGGTAATCAAGCAAGCTGGCCTAGTCTTATCAAAGAAAAAGATTGAGCTTTTCTAGACTCAAATAAAGTTTCTTGGTCATACTATTGACAATGGCCAAATTACTCTGCAAACTCATGCTGTGGAATTTGCAGATAAATTTCCTAATAAGATTCTTCATAAAACACAACTACAGAGGTTCTTGGGAAGTTTAAATTACATAAGCCATTTTTATAAAAAATGTGCCCAGGATAGAAAGCTTCTAAATGATAGGCTGAAGAAAGAGCCAAATCCTTGGACAGAAGCCCATACCCAAGCTGTGAGAAATATTAAGGCAAAAACCAAGAATCTTCCAACCTTGCATATCTCTAATGATGAACTCCCAAAAATAGTAGAAACAAATGCAAGCAACATTGGCTGGGGAGACGTATTAAAGCAAGTCAGAGATAAAGGAAAAGAAGAGGTCATTCAATTTGCCTCTGTTTTATGGCAAGCAACGGAAAAGAATTATATTGCTTTAGATAAAGAAATTAAAGCTGCTTTAAATGCCATACATAAATTTGAAATTTATTTGATTTATAAAAAATTTCTTTTAAGGACTGATGCTGCAGCAATGAACAAAATCCTTAACAAAGATCTTAAAAATATTGGAGACTCCAAATTTGCTAGATGGCATGCTCTTTTTAGAAATTTTGATTTTTCTATAATGCATATCAAAGGAGTAAACAACTCTATTCCAGATTTTTTGAGTAGAGAGCATTTACAGAACCTCTGTCTACTAATCTCTGTACAAATAAGAGATGGATTAGAAAGAATAGTAGACGTTCCTGACTCCTTAAGCTGGGAATCTTATTCAACAGGTTGTTTACCTCGTTGGGAATTAAGAAGCACTAAAATTCTTTCCCAAACAACTCAGGTCCCATATTCAAGTCTAGTCCCTGAGGTGAGAGGAAGGAGAATATCAAATGTTTTGGCCCCCATGGTTACTCAAATAAATGAAAGAGCATCTCAAGAACAACATGCTCTAACATGTCTTTTCCATGATATAACACTAATCTGGGATATAAGAGATGATCAAGGTTATAATTAGCAGTATTTTTGCTTAAATAGACCCCGGTTATTATCTCATTGGACTGAAACAAATCCTGACATTATCTTCCCAGAAACAAGCTTAAATTATCATGAGTACAGAAAGCTATGGTGGGAATTTGTCCAACAAGAAGACTTCCTAATCCTGGTTAAATTTGGAAGTGTAAATTCTACAACTGCAGGAAGACCTCCAATTTGGATTGCAGACTGGTGGAAAGATTTTGTCCTAAATAAAGGAGCAATAGATCCCTATATATTAAACTCATTTACACCCCTCTCTGCTGTCCGAGATATTTTTCTTCAAGGGCCAAATGATGGAGAAATCTTACGTCTTTTCATTCTAAATAATTTTCAATGGGCAATGAAATCAAGAACTATTCTTCAGATGATCAATGGACTACCTTTTATAGCCCGAAAAATCTATACAAAAATATGGGATACCTTGCACTATCCTGAAAGATTTTCCAGCTTTATTGAGAATGATTAAATAAATTTTTGGTTTCCGTGGGTTTACATATCAAACTCCACTGTGTAAACTCATGTCTAAATGGCCGATAGTGGCGCCATTCAGGTTCTGTGGGTTTCCATCATTAAACTCCACTTTGTACATAATGCAGTCACGTCAAATAAAGAGAATCTTGGAAACTCAGAGCACTTCTCCGACTTTTGGTGAGGTTTGACCAACATTTCCAAAGATGCTCCACTTTATGTCTTATTAATAGTCATCTGGTTGGGGAATCTTGCACGACAACCCTGACAGATATACTGTTTTATCTTCTTTCGGTTAATAAGAAATAAAGTTGATGATTTGGTCGGATATTCCTACATGAATACATCTAGAAAATCCTAAAATTAAGATTGAGTGGTCAACATGAAGTTCCACAAGTATCGTCGAGCTGAAGGCTCCATGATGATTCTACCTTCAAAAATTTGTATAAAGGAAGGTTGAGAGTTCATTATTGGGCATTGGCATTTTGAGAGTTTAGGAGTCCAAGTCTCTAAGCTTCCCTTCTGTCTGAAGCTTCGTGTCTTTCTTAAGTTTGTAAGTCAGTCGAGCGAAGAGTAGTCTGCTCTAAGTCTGGGCATTTGGCGCATATTGTAATACCCGAGTGATTTGTTCTNGATTAATATAATATCAAAGTCTTCCACATATGTGTTTAAAGCTCTGAAGTTTCTCTGTTTGTCTCATATTATGCACTCATTGTGATCTCACTTATTTTCCTATATCTGCATTCGATGTTCCTTGGTACTGTCTGATATAGTTCTCTCATCCAGATAATAAGGTTCGCTGGTAGTCGGTATAAAGGGACGATCGAGCACTTGTAGTAAGTCCCGCTAAGGCAGGTGGCCTCGAAAGGGCAGTTGTAGGTGCGGAGGGTCCACAGAAAGCTGGCTATAGGGTTCACATAAAACTGCAAAAGCCTGATGGAATTCAGGTGGTGGGGTTCATAGTTCGGACAGAGTAAAGCGGTTAACCTGACGATATTGGTTCTGTCGAGAGTAGCAAAGACTAGAAGACCAGATAGCGTGAGGAGATAGTGCATGATACAGAGTGCAAGTAGTCAAGCTTCATACTCTTACAGAGGAGGCCTCTGACAAAGCTATTTGTAGTGCAGTTTTACGAACATATTTGCTAGTTTCTACCTGAGCAGTCGGCCACGAGCCTATCTGACATTCTTTTATGATATCAGACTCTCTTAGATCTGATATAGCTATTCGCTCTGTGTTTTCTCTCTATATAAATATTTGTGTGGTATAAAAAGAATCCAGTGTCGTTTAACGTCACAGTTTATACTCTTCCGACACTTTTGAGGCCATATCAGTAGTCTTGAGTTGTTTAAAGGAACAATTTCCACTACTGCAACCTCCTGAAAGATTTGCTAGTTTCTGCCTGAGCAGTCATCCATGAGCCTATCTAACATTATTTTAGGAGAATTGAAGATTAAACGCCATGCTTTTCTTTGCAAAAATAGTAATATTTACTATTATGGGTTCCAGGTCAGTATCTTTTAGAGAAGTCAGAAATGCTGAAGAAACGAGCACCTCTGGATCTGACCCTGTAAATAGTCTTGAGTCAATGTTTGTTTTCAATAGAACTCAAAGTATAAATCATGCAAGCATAGAAGAAGTCGAGTTAAATCCACAATCTACATGGAAATTACCTCCAATCTCTCCTAGCAGAGTATATCAAGACCTGAACATGTTCCATCTTAAAGCTGTGACCAGAGTCATTGTGAAAGAATCTGTAAGTAGGATATAACAGAATAGTGATGTCAGTCAAACAATATCCCTCATAAATGCAAAAGAAGTCCAAAAGGAAGCTAAAAAGCATGGAACAAATTACCTTCACTTTGGATGTATCAGAATTGGAATCAGTCCACTTGTCCATAGGGGAATAGAATCCTATGTGTTATGTATAGTAAGAGATTTAAGCCATAATAAGTTTACTGATTCTCTGATAGGAGGGATAGTTGCCCCTCTTTCAAACAGGCCTGTATATTTTGACTTTTATCCTAATTTTTCTGTTTATACTTTTGACGAAAACATTGCAAACATATTAAAATTAAAGATTAGAATGACTGGATTTGATATGTGTCCTACTAGGAAAAATATATCCATCCAGGCTAGAGGATCTTTTAGACATACCAACACTCTATTTCCTGTTGTCTTACATACCCCTAGCAAAAACTCTCAGTCAAGTACTTTGGTCATAACAGATCCACTGAATCAAAAAATGGAACACTGTACCACAAAATGGGAAAACTTATCTTTCCCTACTGATTCGGTTATTGATACCCCAAGGGCGCCAATACTAGGATCCATCACCTCTACCCAAATAAAAGAAACTTCCGACTTTGCAGTTATTTCTTTTCCCCAAAGAAATCTTTCCAAATCTCCTTCTTGTACAAAGTCTACTCCTTCATTTCCTTCTTCATCCCTTTGTTTACATGCCTCACTTCAATCTTTAGCAAACCAAGTGGGAAACATTCCCTTTGCAGTAAAATGTTTTGATTGTGGAGAACTGATTACCCTGTCTACTCTTTCTGCATTTGAAGAAAATGAAAGAGTACAATTCGAACATGCAAATCATAACCCAAGGACAAATTTACCTCCACCAATCTCCACTGCTAAAGACTAATGTCCTCATCCTCAATGCTCTGATATACCCTTTCCACATGACTCACATGTTTTAGTTATCCAAGATAACTATTGTACAGAAATAAATCAGAGGAAAGAGGCTTATATTCCCAGTGACACAAGAAGACCATCTGCTCCAGAAATAAGGAAATTTCTTTTTCTTTCTAAACGTTGTATTAGAAACTCAGTTAAATCAGAATGGATGAAAGAAATGCTAAATTGGGATTTGTTCTCCCATCCAGGAGCAAAAGAATTTTCCATGAAAACTTCTATTGAAGAAAAGACTAGACTAGCCCAAAATTGGAAACATTTTATGGACAAGGAAAATATTTATATATCTTTTTATGAATGGTACAAAAGAAATCATCAAGCCCATTCATGGGATTTAGACCCTCAAAAGTCTATTCCTATGTCCTGTCCGATACAAACTCTTTCTATATCTGATTTAGGAAGAGAGATCAACAAGATCAAGAAATCCATGGCAAATGTTTCAGAACAAAAGAAAGAAGAGGAGGATGAAAGTCTTCAAGTCAAACATCAGAAATATCATGTCTTGATTGAACTAAAAATTCAAGAACTACATTTCAAATTGAAGACATTGATTGATACTGGATCAGACTTGAACATGCTAAATAAGCATGTTATTCCTGTGTCTTTATGGGAAAAATCTCAAGCTATGGTTGTGGGACTAGGAAATATTCCAAATGATATTTCATTCCAGATTCTAGAAGCAATTCTTTGTTTCCAAGACTATTGTCTATAGCTAAATTTTCTCCTGGCAGATATTCAAGTTGCCTGTATCCTTGGCACTCCTTTCCTTGCAGCGGTATCACCTCATGGCTCTACCATGGTGACTCCAGAAAAGTCTGGATACTTTATCACAATTCCTTCCCCACAGGGTAAAGTGACAATCAAACTTCCTTTTGTCTCTACCCCAAGGATCTCATATGTTGTCCAACTAAGCCTTAGAAAGAAGGAAACATTAAAAGAACTTAAGCAGTTCCAAACAGGGATCAAAATTGGAGATCAATTGAAAAGGGAAGACATACAAGAAAGAATTCTCCTATTAAAGCAAGAATTCATCAGCTCAGTATGCTCAGAGAACACTACTTCTTTTTGGAAACAAAAGAAACATGAAGTCTCCCTCCCATATAGAGAATCCTACCAAGGGAAGCCCTGCAAAAGCATAGCCATAACAATGAATGTTGAATATCATAAGCTATGTGCTGAAGAAATTAAGGGTTTACTCAACAAATAACTTATTAGAGAATCTACTAGTCCTTGGAACTGTTATGGGTTCTATGTAAATCAACATTCAGAACAAATCAGAGGAGTCCCTAGACTAGTAGTAAACTACAAACCCTTAAACAAATTTTTAGCTGGTGATACATATCCTATTCCAAACAAAAGTAGTCTCGTCACTATAATTGTCGGGGCAAAAATCTTTTCAAAATTTGATTTAAAATCAGGCTTCTGGCAAGTGGTTATCAGTGAAAAGGATAAATTTAAAAATGCTTTTAATGTCCCTGTTGGGCATTATGAATGGAATGTGATGCCCTTCGGATTAAATAATGCTCCTGCAAAATTTCAAAGGGTCATGGATGATACTCTTAAGCCATACTTTGATTGGATTATTGTTTATATTGATGACATCCTTGTCTTTTCTTCGTCCATAGATCAACATTTTAAACATCTGAAAAATCTTCTGCAGGTAATCAAGCAAGCTGGCCTAGTCTTATGAAAGAAAAAGATTGAGCTTTTCCAGACTCAAATAAATTTTCTTGGTCATACTATTGACAATGGCCAAATTACTCTGCAAACACATGCTGTGGAATTTGCAGATAAATTTCCTGATAAGATTCTTGATAAAACACAGCTACAGAGGTTCTTGGGAAGTTTAAATTACATAAGCCATTTTTATAAAAAAAGGTTCCCAGGATAGAAAGCTTCTAAATGACACTCTGAAGAAAGAGCCAACTCCCTGGATAGATGCACATACCCAAGCTGTGAGAAATATTAAAGAAAAAACCAAGAATCTTCCAATCTTGCATATCTCTGATGATGAACTCCCTAAAATAGTAGAAACAGATGCGAGCAACATTGGCTGGGGAGCAATATTAAAGCAAGTCAGAGATAAAGGAAAAGAAGAGGTCATTCAATGGACTACCTTTTATAGCCCAGAAAATCTATACAAAAATCTGGGATACCCTGCATTATCCTGAAAGATTTTCTAGCTTTATTGAAAATGATTAAATAAAATTTTGGTTTCCGTGGGTATACATATCAAACTCCACTGTGTAAACTCATGTCTAAATGGTCGAAAGTGGTGCCATTCGGGTTCCATGGGTTTCCTTCATTAAAATCCACTTTGTACATAGTATGGTTATGTCAAATAAAGAGAATCTTGGAAACTCAAAGCACTTCTCCGACTTTTAGTGAGGCTTGACCCACATTTCCAGAGATGCTCTACTGTATGTCTTGTTAATAGTCATATGACTGGGGAATATTGTATGACAACCCTGACAGATATACGGTTATATCTGCTTTTGGTTGATATGAAATAAAGTTGATGATTTGGTCAGAGATTCCTGCGTGACTACATCCGCCGAATCCCAAAAGTAAGATTGTGTGGCCAACATGTAGGACCACAAGTCTTTTCAGAGTCCTGGCTTCATGATGACTCCTACTTCAAAAATTTGTATAAAGGAAGGATAGGAGCTCATTATTCGGCATTGGCATTTTGAGAGTTTAGGAGTCCGAGTCTCTAAGCTTCCCTTCTGTCTGAAGCTTCCTGTCTTTCTTAAGTTTGTAAGTCAGTCGAGCGAAGAGAAGTCTGCTCTAAGTCTATGCATCTGGCACATATTGTAATACCCGAGTGATTTTCTCTAATTAATATAATATCAAAGTCTTCCGCATATGTGTTTAAAGCTCTAAAGTTTCTCTGTCTGTCTCATATTATGAATTCATTGTGATCTCGCTTATTTGCCTATATCTGCATTCGATGTTCCTTGGTACTGTCTGATATAGTTTTCTCATCCAGATAATAAGGTTCGCTGGTAGTTGGTATAAAGGGACGGCCGAGCACTGGTAGTAAGTCCCGCTAAGGCAGGTGGCCACGAAAGGCCAGTTGTAGGTGCGAAGGGTCCATGGAAAGCCGGCTATAGGGTTCACATAAAACTGCAAAAGCCTGATGGACTTCGGGTGGTGGGGTTCATGGTTCGGACAGAGTAAAGTGGTTAACCCGATGATATTGGTTCTGTCGAGAGTACCAAAGACTACAAGACCAGATAGCGAGAAGAGATAGTGCATGATACAGATTGCAAGTAGTCAAGATTCATACTCTGACAGAGGAGGCCTCTGACAAAGCTGTTCGTAGTGCAGTTTTACAAATGGTGTCAGAGCCATGACCTAGTGACAGAAAGTATCAGGCGGTCTCTTTCCCATGTAAATATATCCAGCACCACATATGTAAAAATGCACTATGAACAGCTTTGTCAGAGGCCTCCTCTGTCAGAGTATGAAGATTGACTACTTGCACTCTATATCATGCACTATCTCCTCTGGATATCTGGTCTTCTAGTCTCTGCTACTCTTGACAGAACCAATATCGTTAGGTTAACCTCTTTACTCTGTCCAAACTATGAACCCCACCACCCGAAGTCCATCAGGCTTTTGCAATTTTATGTGAACCCTATAGCTGGCTTTCCGTGGACCCTCTGCACCTACAACTGCCCTTTCACGGCCACCTGCCTTAGCGGGACTTACTACCAATTCTCGGCCATCCCTTTATACCGACTACCAGCGAACCTTATTATCTGGATGAGTGAACTATATCAGACAGTACCAAGGAACATCGAGTGCAGATATAGGCAAATAAGCGAGATCACAATGAATGCATAATATGAGATAAACAAAGAAACTTCAGAGCTTTAAACACATATTTGGAAGACTTTGATATTATATTAATCAGAGCAAATCACTCGGGTATTGCAATATGTTCCAGATGAACAGACTTAGAGCAGACTGCTCTTCACTCGATTGACTTACAAACTTAAGAAAGATACGAAGCTTCAGACAGAAGGGAAGCTTAGAGACTCGGACTCCTAAACTCTCAAAATGCCAATGCCCAATCAATGAGTCTTCATCCTCCTTTTATATAAATTTTTGAAGGAGGAGTAATCATTAAGACAAGACTTGAAGAGACTTGTGGTCCTACATGTCAGCCATCTAATCTAACTTTTAGGATTTGGAGGATATATTCACGCAGGAAACTCCGACCAAATCATTAAATTTTATTTCTTATCAACCGAAACCATATAGAATAGTATATCTGTCAGGGTTGTCATGCAATATTCCCTGAACAGGACATAAAGTAGAGCATCTTTTGAAAATGTGGGTCAAATCTCACCAAAAGTCGGAGAAGTGCTCCGAGTTTCCAAGATTCTCTTTATTTGACATGACTACACTACATATCTTGAAATGACTGTACTATATACAAAGTGGAGTTTAATGACGGCAACCCACGGAACACGAATGGCACCACTGTCGGTCATTTAGACTTGAATCCTAGTGATTTACAATGTGGAGTTTGATATGTAAACCCACAGAAACCAATTATTCTAATGGGTGGTCAGAAAAGTGTCTAAAGCTATAAGGATCCCAATGTTGAGTATATACTTCTCTGACTAGTTCAGGATCTTCATTACTTTCTTCTTCCTGATGAAGTACAAACTTGGTTCGGATTATCCATGGATGCTTTTCTGTTACAAAAATCATCTTATATTCCTCTTCTGAAAATAGGTCAGCAACAGTTTCAAGCCATCTATTGTGGAAGAGAAAAGTTCTACCAGCTTATGTTACTTGAAGATTTATCCCAACTGGATTTAACCCAAATTGGTGCCACCATTCCATTAACCAGTCAGGTTCAGGACCTAGAATGAAAGAATCTGAAAAAAATTTCATACAGTAATAATATTTATATCTATCTTTCCAAAGACAAACATTAAACCACATTTCTTTATACTGATGATAATTTATATTAAACAATTTTTCTTTTGGATTCCCATTCGGCCAATCTTGTATTGTCCTCATTCTATTAATTTGAAAGAAGTTCCAAGCAGGGCTTTCTTGCCATCTTTGTCTCTGTTGGTCGAACCATTCTCTGTTAGCAAACCTGATCCTACTGAGATCTCTCATTTCTACCAATTTTTCTCTGGAAGCAATAGTAGAAGCTTGGTGCATTCTGCCAAGTATGTGCTGAGAAGGAACTACATTTATATTAGTATTTCTTGAAAATCCAGGCAATCCCAATTCTACCTTTTCTGAATGTATGAGCTGCCATTCTGATATCCAATTATTTTCAAAGACATCCCAGGGAGTATTATCAGCCAAATAATGAGTAACATGAGTATTTCGCCGATCATCCCAGACTTCTACAATTACTAAACTTTTCTTGCAATAAGCAATTTGAGCATGAGATTCAGAGACAAATGGTAGTTCAATCCTTTTGGGAGAATTTTCACTTATACTTGGTAGGGTAATGAAATATCTTTGTCTCTTGTCTGGACAATTGCAATAGCCATGAGGTTCTACAGCAGAAAGAAATGGAGTACCAAGGATGCAATCAACTGATAGATCTGAAATTTGATACTTCATTCCTAGAGCATATTCTTCAAGAATTAAAATACCTTTAGGGACTTCAAACTGAAAAGAAGTATTTACATTTCCCAGTCCAGTGGATGAGCCAAAACTAGGAAGCCAATATTTTGTAGGGATGAGATATTTATTCAGTAGGTTTAAATCAGATCTAGTGTCTATAAGTGGAGTTAAGAAAAATGTTTCTTGATTTATTTCTAACTGGATTTTGACATAATATTTTTGATACCTTACAGGCATAATTTTCATACCTGTCATTCCTTGCATTTCTATTTTTGTTTATTCTTGGACAACTAGTTCGAAAGGAGCATCTTCAAGGGGAGGAGGGATGGAATCCAACCTTTCTTTTATTTCTTTAATTTCTTTTCTTGCCCACAAATCAATCTTGAAGCTGAACCCTGCATCCCCTTCTATTCTCCTGATTTTTTCTTTTAATTCACAAACTTCCTTTTTGAGAGAAAAGACTTCTTTAGCTAGGTCTATAACGGAGGTATTTTGTAACCTCGGCTCTCTATTGAACTTGATATATGTCTTTGTGGTTTTATCAAAGGAAGCATCAATAAACAAAGGCTGTCTTTTTGGGATTTCAACATGTTTACCCTTTTGCTCTTGTTTGACAGTCTTAATGAAGGTTTCAAGGAGGGAATTTTTCATATCACCCTCAGGGAGACTTTTGATCTGAGCAAGAATTTTTGCCTCTTGATCCCCTGTATTCTAAAACATGCAGACTTTCAATTTTTCTTGGATCTCAGGTCCTGATCCAGAATCAGAATCATCAGTATCACTTGCACGAGAACAAAAATTAGGATTACTGCAGTTGCAATACTGATTCATCAAAATTTCTTTTTCTGAGTCATATTCAAACTCAGATGTGCTGCTAGAGATAGAACAACATCCTTCTTCAAGAAGATGAACTTCTTCTTTTGGTCTAAATGGATTATAAGGGTAGGCATTGGTGTCATGATTTTTTGCCCCACATCTGTTACAGTGAGCTTTCAAGATTAACTATTTTCTTTCTTGGGCCTCTTTTGCTCTTTGTTATGAAAATTTTCCTTTAGACTTTCTAGAGGCTGCATTCTCTGGACAGTTATGGGCATAGTGTCCATGATTCCCACATATCCAACAAATAACTCCTCGTTTTGCTTCATGAGCATGGCTTTTGAGCCTAATATCTTTAGGCTCATAATAGTGAGTTCTAGGTAGATACTTGTATTTGGCTTTTAATTTTCTACCCTTTTCTCCCCTGAAATATTTTGGCTTCTTTTTTCTTTTCCTAGCTGGATTTGTAAGGTATAATCCATACTGTTCACAAATAGATTTTTGATCAGGAAGATATGAAGACCTGGACACAGAATTTTGAACTTTCATGATGGTAGATAGTCCTATCAAGGCTTTGGTTACCAAGGAATATATTTCTCCCCAGGTATACATCTCATAAGGAGGTTTGAATACTTTCTCCATCTTTAGATACTCTACAAATTTACTTGGTAGGGTAGCCAAATAAACTTGTTTCCATAATAGATTTTCACTTTCTTTGACTTCAAAGAGCCTTTGTGTCCATTCTTTATGAAATTGCTCATATTCAGACATTTTTCTACATTTCATATTCATGAGAATGATCTCATGTTTGTCTGCAATTTCATTTTCTGTTCCACACCAGTGCTCAAGTATTAAGGTGGTAAGAGCACCAATCATATTATTTACTGTAGTACCATCAGCGTGATATACAATATCACCTTCTTCATCTTTAAGGATTTCCACGTCCATTTTTGTGATCATTAAGGGAGAAGAAATAATTTCCCACCATTTGCTAAGAGTTCCTGTAAAACACTGAATAATTGTTTTGCATGCCTCTACTTCAGTTTTCCCTTTCATACACATGATCTTGTATGAGACATACGTTCTATCAATCATCTGCCTTATTTATGCAATTGACAGATTATCAATGTTCCATTTTTGGAACCAATCTTTAGAAAAAGTTTGAGTATCTGGAAGCATGCCTATTCCAGCTAGGTCAGGGGTTGATGGCCTGGTAGAATGATGTGGAAGGTCTTCATAGGATGGATTCTTGACAGTCACTAAATCATGACTATCCTTGGGAGGCTTAGAAGAAGATTCAGGGAATTCTTCTTCTAGAGGAAAATGTAATGGAAATCTTTTTACAATTTCTATCTCAGAAGGTTTATGGACAGGAGATAGAATAGAAATATGGGGGCTTGGAAGGATAAAGGAACTGGGAATGGGTTTATCATGATGGCTGCTTTTTCCTTTTATTTCTATCAAGGATTTTCCCATAGTTGAAAAGGCATTACCTAGTCCCCCCATAATTTCTTCATGGTTTCTGCTAGATTCTCTGGCCCTATAGGAGATCTCTGATAAAGAAGAATCCTTTTTATTTTTTACTTCAGTGACTTTCCCTTGTATTTGATCTACATATTGTACTATAGTATTTGTGGATACCTGAAGATCCACAATTTGTTCTTTTCGAGCATAGTCATTTGTAATAAAAGTGTGTGTATCCATTCCTCTCAAAGCAGTGTTTGTCCAGTTATTCTGTTCAGAAACTGACTGGACTCTTTTATCAATTCCGGACAACTGAATGGCTTCTTCAGACAAAATTAAAGGAACTGCGTTTACTTGTTTAGCATTATCTTCTAGCACAATTCCTTTAAAAGGTGGAAAAGTAGAATTTGATTCGACAATACTTCCATCAATGCTTTTCCTTTTATGTTTTGGGGAAGGAGATTCCGAGGTTTCTCCTACCATTTGGACTATAGTTGCTTGTTTTAATTTCCTCCATTCAAAGAAGGAAATCCAACTGTCTTCTTTAGTCATAAACTTCTGCCATTCCTTGGATAGGCTTAATTTTTCAAGATTTGGTATGGCGGCGTTAAATTCCTTTGTTTCAGGATTTGTAAACAAATCCCAGTTTAACATCTTTTTGATCCATTCTTCAGGAATAGATCCTTCCTGACACCCTTTCATGACTGTGTGAAATTTATGTATTTCATCGACAGAGGGTCTTTGTATATCACTGGGAAGAGGATTAGAAAATCTACACTCAGGAATAACTATTTCACATTGTTCAACATATCCTAACCCATATTTTGGAGTACCAGGCGGTCTCATGCCCTTGTAAATATCTTTGATTCTAGGATCCAATGATTCTATTGAGGGCATATAATGGATCATAAAACAAAAAATATTTTTTGAAATAGATACAGAAGATTCTAACATATTATGTACAGATCTAATACATGCTGAAGAATCCATAATAGTAGATATTACTATTTCTGCACAGAAAAGCAGGGCTTTTAATCTTGTCCTCTGCTCCGGAGAGAGAGTTAGATAGGCTCCTGGCTGACTGCTCAGGCAGAAACTAGCAAATCTTTCAGGAGGCTGCAGTAGTGGGAACTGTGCTTTTAAATAGACTGAGACTACTGATACGGCCTCAAATGTGTCGCAAGAGTGGAACTGTGCCTTTAAACAGCCCGAGACTCTTGATACGACACTGGATTCTTTTTATACCACACAAATATTTATATACAGAGAAAACACAGAGAGAATAGCTATATCATATCTAAGAGAGTCTGATATCATACCCGAGTTAAAAAGAAGGTCATGGCTCTGATACCATATGTAAAACTGCACTACGAACAGCTTTGTCAGAGGCCTCATGCCCAGGGTACCCATATTTTGGAGTACCAAGCGGTCTCATGCCCTTGTAAATATCTTTGATTCTAGGATCCAATGATTCTATTGTGGGCATATAATGCATCATAAAACATAAAGTATTTTCTGAAGTAGATACAGAAGATTCTAACGTATTATGTACAGATCTAATACATGATGAAGAATCCATAATAGTAGATATTACTATTTTTGCACAGAAAAGAAGGGCTTTTAATCTTGTCCTCTGCTCCGGAGAGAGAGTTAGATAGGCTCCTGGCCGACTGCTCAGGCAGAAACTAGAAAATCTTTCAGGAGGTTGCAGTAGTGGAAATTGTGCCTCTAAACAGCCCGAGACTATTGATACAACCTCAAATGTGTCGCAAGAGTGGAACTGTGCCTTTAAACAGCCCGAGACTCTTGATACGGCACTGGATTCTTTTTATACCACACAAATATTTGTATACAGAGAAAACAAAGAGCGAATAGATATATCATATCTAAGAGAGTCTGATATCATACCCGAGTTAAAAAGAAGGTCATGGCTCTGATACAATTTGTAAAACTGCACTACGAACAGCTTTGTCAGAGGCCTCCTCTGTCAGAGTATGAAGCTTGACTACTTGCACTCTGTATCATGCACTATCTCCTCTCGCTATCTGGTCTTCTAGTATTGCTACTCTCTACAGAACCAATATCGTCGGGTTAACTACTTTACTCTATCCGAACTATGAACCCCACCACCCGAAGTCCATCAGGCTTTTGCAGTTTTATGTGAACCCTATAGCCGGCTTTCCGTGGACCCTTCGCACCTACAACTGCCCTTTCAGGGCCACCTGACTTAGTGGGAATTACTACCAGTGCTCGACCGTCCCTTTATACTGACTACCAACGAACCTTATTATCTGGATGAGCGAACTATATCAGACAGTACCAAGGAACATCGAATGCATATATAGGCAAATAAGCGAGATCACAATGAATACATAATATCAGACAAACAGAGAAACTTCAGAGATTTAAACACATATGCAGAAGACTTTGATATTATATTAATCAGAGAAAACCACTCGGGTATCACAATATGTGCCAGATGCATAGACTTAGATCAGACTACTCTTCGCTCGACTGACTTAGAAACTTAAGAAAGAAACGAAGCTTCAGACAGAAGGGAAGCTTAGAGACTCGGACTCCTAAACTCTCAAAATGCCAATGCCCCATCAATGAGCCTTCATCCTCCTTTTATATAAATGTTTGAAGGAGGAGTAATCATGAAGCCAAGACTTGAAGAGACTTGTGGTCCTACATGTCGGCCATCTAATCTAACTTTTAGGATTTGGAGGATATATTCACGTAGGAATCTCTGACCAAATCATTAACTTTTATTTCTCATCAACCGAAAGCAGATAGAATAGTATATCTGTCAGGGTTGTCATGCAAGATTCTCTGAACATGAAATAAAGTAGAGCATCTTTTGAAAATGTGGGTCAAACCTCACCAAAAGTCGGAGAAGTGCTCCGAGTTTCCAAGATTCTCTTTATTTTACATGACTACACTACGTATCTTGAAATGACTGTACTATATACAAAGTGGAGTTTAATGACGGCAACCCACGGAACCCGAATGGAACCACTGTCGGCCATTTAGACTTTAATCCTAGTGATTTACAATGTGGAGTTTGATATGTAAACCCACGGAAACCAATTATTCTAATGGGTGATTAGAAAAGTTTCTAAAGCTATAAGGATCCCAATGCTGAGTATATACTTCTCTGACTAGTTCAGGATCTTCATTACTTTCTTCTTCCTGAAGAAGTACAAACTTGGTTCGGACTATCCATGTATTCTTTTCTCTTACAAACATCATGTTATATTCCTCTTCTTAAAATAGGTTAGCAACAATGTCAAGCCTTCTATTGTGGAAGAGAAACATTCTACCAACTTCTGCTACTTGAGGATTTATCCCAACTGGATTTAACCCAAACTGGTGCCACCATTCCATTAACCAGTCAGGTTCAGGGCCTAGAATGAAAGAATCTGCAAATTTTATCATACAGTAATAATATTTATATCTGTCTGTCCAAAGACAAACATTAAACCACATTTCTTTATACTGATGATAATTTATATTAAACAATTTTTCTTCTGGATTCCCATTCGGCCAATCTTGTATTGTCCTCATTCTATTAATTTGAAAGAAGTTCCAAACAGGGGTTTCTTGCCATCTTTGTCTCTGTTGGTCGAACCATTCTCTGTTAGCATACCTGATCCTGCTGAGATCTCTCAATTCTACCAATTTTTCTCTGGAAGCAATAGTAGAAGCTTGGTACATTATGCCAAGTATGTGCTGAGGAGGAAGTACATTTATATTAGTATTTCTTGAAAATCCAGGCAATCCCAATTCTACCTTTTATGAATGTCTGAGCTACCATTTTGGTATCCGATTATTTTCAAATACATCCCAGGGAGTATTATCAGCCAAATAATTAGTAACAGGAGTATTTCACTGATCATCCCAGACTTCTACAATTACCAAACTTTTCTTGCAATAAGCAATTTGAGCATGAGATTCAGAGACAAATGGCAGTTCAAACCTTTTGGGAGGATTTTCACTTATACTTGGTAGTGTAATGAAATATCCTGGTCTCTTGTCTGGACAATTGCAAGAACCATGAGGTTCTATAGCAGAAAGAAAATGAGTACCAAGGATGCAATCAACTGGTAGATCTGAAATTTGATATGTAAAAACCCTCCTAGCTAAGGACAACTACTCTGACATCAGGTGCAATTTTTTTTTTTTGTTTTAACTGTGTGTGCGTGCGTGTAGAAGAACAACCCTCTCGATCCTACATGATCACTCGAACCAACAGGACGCAAGTAAGACAAACAAAATCAAGATGAACAGATAGATCATAGTGACAACAAGGAGATAAAGCCCCGGAACACAAGGCTTGCAACTAGCGACAGTAAGCAGAAAAATAGACACCAGGGATTAGGTATAGTACTGTTACAGAATGGAGGAATCCGACAGTAGAGTCGCAGTAGTGGAACTGTGCCTTTAAACAGCCCGAGACTACTGATACGGCTCAGAATGTGTCGCAAGAGTGGAACTGTGCCTTTAAACAGCCCGAGNGTATAGTACTGTCACAGAATGGAGGAATCCGACAGTAGAGTCGTAGTAGTGGAACTGTGCCTTTAAACAGCCCGAGACTACTGATACGACTCAGAATGTGTCGCAAGAGTGGAACTGTGCCTTTAAACAGCCCGAGACTCTTGATACGGCACTGGATTCCTTCACCGGTTTACACCCTGACACTAATTCTAAGCTACAAGAGGAGTCTACAACCCGCCCGACACGGACAGCCTACTCAGTACAACCCCAAGTACTACGAGACCAGGGACAACAATACGCACTACGCCTTGCATTTTACTGAAAGATGCCATAATGCGCAAGGGTATCATACCCGAAGGGTAACCCATGAGCATTTACCACCTCCATGAAAACTGGCCCTTCCTGCCAATTCCTACCATAAGTGTAATGACCATACTAGATAAAAGCAACACT
>JASDQU010737601.1:14479-34115 GCA_032191745.1 Picea mariana | reverse complement strand
GACCACAAGAACAACAGTTTAGGGTTGCTCAACAGAAAAAAACCAGTGTTCTAGGACGGTGGGCCGTCAACTTCTACTTCAGGTACCAGGAGTATTGGACCGAAGAAAGGGTATTGGACATGTGGAGAGCCACATTACCAGCATGACTACCTAGCTGATAGGACCCGAGCATATGGATCAGTTGGACCCACTACCATGGGAGATTGAAAAGCCCATTAGATTCATGCAGCAGTGATTAACTGCCAAACAGAGCACCAGTCTATTTTGTTCGAGACATCAGGTACCATCGCTGACTAGGCCCTTAGTATTTTGATAGATCCAGGTTCTACAGAGAGTTTTATTTTTGGTGCGGTAGTAAAAATAATTAAGGTGAAGCCAGTCAAATAGGACGAGTTCAACTTTGTAAAAATGGCTTCGAGAGACAAACAAAAGGTTGGTGCAAAGGTTATGAGCTATAGTCTTAAACTGGGAGAGTTTGTCACTAGGGCCAACTTATACGTCACAACCTTAGGGTATTATGACGTTCTGATTGGTATGAACTAGTTGGAATCACATGATGTGATACTCGACCATAAGATGAAACAATTGAGCTTGGTCGATGACGAGCGAAATAAATGAATAAGTTTAGATCGGAACTAGGGAGTATCCCTGAGGTTCATCTATTCCTTGAAGCTATGGAAAAGCATGCACAAGGGATGTAAGATTTATGCCATCCTTGCTTTAAACAAGAAGGGAGTAGCAGAAGGTCTAGAACACCTTTTGGTGGTGAGAGAGTTTGCAAACGTCTTCCCCGAGGAGTTACCTTGGATGCCTCCATAGAGGAAATTGGAGTTTACCATTGACATAAAACAAGGAACTGAACTGATAGTAAGAATGCCTTATCATATGTGAACCCCAACATTACAGGAGTTGAGAATGCAACTGAAGGAGTTGTTGGACCTAGGACTTATACGTCCAAGTGTTTCACCATGGGGTGCGCTTGTTATCTTCATACGGAAGAAGGATGGTTTGTGGAGACTCTGCATTGACTACCATCAATTGAACAAGTCAATGATCAAGAATCAATATTCATTACCAAGGATGGATGATCTGTTTGATCTGATGAAACGCGCGAAGGTGTTTTCAAAAATTGACTTGAGATCAGGGTATCACCAGTTACAGATCAAGGAGGATGACATCTCTAATACCTCCTTAAAGATGAGGTTTGGACATTACAATTTTATTGTTTTACCATTTGGAATGTCAAACGCCCCTGGGGTATTTATGAGCTTGATGAAAAGGGTTTTCTACAAATACTTGGACAAGTTCGTCCAAGTATTCATTGACGATATTTTGATATATTCGCATACGATGGAGGAGCATGACAAGCACTTGTGCTTGGTACTACAGTGTCTGTTAGAGAACAAATTGTTTGGGAAACTGTCTAAATGATTGTTTTATAAATCAAAGATTCTTTACTTAGGGCATGTCATCTCCAGTGAAGGTATCGTTGTGGATCCAACAAAATCCAAGTCTATTATGGAATGTCCTACACCGACGAATGTCCCAAAAGTGCGTAGATTCATGGGTTTAGTAGGATACTATTGACGGTTCGTCGAGGATTTTTTAAAGATAGAAAATCCAATCACAAAATTGCAGAAGAAGAACAAAAATTTTGTCTAGATCGAGAAATGCACGGAGGAATTTTGGAGACTCAAGGAACTGTTGATGACAACACCGATACAAAAGGTCCCTAACATGGACATGGACTTCCTGGTATGCACTGATGCATGCAAGGAAGGCTTATATAGAGTCTTGATGCAATATGTTCAAGTGATCACTTACATCTCAAGAAAGTTGAGAAGGCATGAGGAGAACTATGCGACGCACTATTTGGAGTTGTTAGCCATTGTTTATTCCTTAAAATTTTGGATACAGTACCTTATTGGATAGAAATTTGAACTAAAAACATACCACTATGGACTACAACACATATTTATGTAAAGCGACTTGAACGCGGGACAACGGCGTTGGTCAGAATTGCTTAACAAGTACGATTTGGAGATTACTTACATAAAATAAGCAGTGAACAGAGTGGCAGATGCGTTGAGTTGGAGACCACACACCTCTTAGGTGATGATTATTCAAATGAATCTACATGAAAATATCCTAAAGTTTACAGCGCGATGAATACTGGTGCAAAGAGGTCAAGGCTTTTAGCGAACAAAACACAATGATGGTACCGAAATTTGAAGGATTTACGGTGGACAACGATGGATTATTGAGATTTAAAAAACTAATTTACGTGCCGTCCAACGATGAGTTTAGGATTTTGATCCTAAACGAGGCTCATAGAGTAGTTTACATGTCTCATCCTAGAGTCAGAAAGATGAGGGAAGAGCTTAAACCCTTATTCTTCTGGAAAGGAATGAAGGCAGACATGGTCAGCTATGTGGCAAATTGTCTAGAATGTCAAGAGGTGAAGGCTGAACATAGACATCCAACAAAAGTACTATAACAACACGCTATTCTGGAATCAAAGTGGGAGGTCATTTTGATGGATTTCATTGTTGGAATTCCACTGACGACAAGGAGACACGACTCGATATTTGTTGTAGTCGACACTCTGACGAAGAGTGCTCATTTTATTCATGTGCATACGACGTATCAGGGACCTGACTTAGCTAGAGTTTTCATCAGTGAGATTTTGAGGCTGCATGGTGTGCCTAAGAGGATTATATCAAATAGATGATCGGTGTTTATAGGACGATTTTGGAATAGTCTCCAAGAGGCCTTGGGAACCCAGCTTAAATTTAGTACTATGTATCACCTAGAAATAGATCGGCAGACTGAGAAAACAAACCTTGGAGGATATGTTGCGTATGTACGTAATGGACCAACAAAAGCATTGGGAATGATTCTTTCCACTAGTATAATTTTCATATAACAACAGTTACCAAGGCACCATTAAGATGGTGCCTTTCGAGTTTCTTTACGGGCGACCTTTTTGGACACCTTTGAGTTGTGATCAGCTTAAGGATAGGGTCCTGCTGGGACTAGAAGTGATCCAAGAAATGGAATATCAAATTCAAACAATAAGACACAGGATCAATGAACTGCAGGATTGACAGAAGAGTTATGTCGATGCGCATCGTGTCGATCATAGTTATGAATTTGGTGATCGAGTCTTCTTGCGGGTGAAACCACATAAGAGTTAGATCAAGTTTGGAAAGGGTGCTAAACTCTCTCCTAGGTTCATGGGACATTTTGATATTATGGAAATGAAGGGGCCCCTCGCCTATCGACTAGCTTTGCCTGATTCTTTGAGGAATATGCACAATATTTTTCACGTCTCTGTTTGGAGACATTATGTTAGTGATCCTACACATGTTATTGACATGAGTTCCTTCCAGGTATCGAACGAGGGTGTTCTCACAGCGGAGCCAATCCGCATCCTAGACCATCACATTCAAAAACTACGATCTCGAATAGTATTTTAGGTCAAGGTCCAGTGGGACAACTATAGGCTACACTCGACGACCTCAGAGGACGCATATGATATGCATCGGCAGTATCCATTTTTGTTTGATATCTAGAGATGTGATATTGTGATACACTTTATTTCGACACTTATATACTGTGAAACTTCGGGAGGAAGTTTAAAACAAGAGGGGGTGTATGTAACATCCCTCTCTTGTGCACACTGAGTGGACTTATTCTTTGAGGACACTTGCATGCAAGTGATTTGGGTCATTATACTATCAGTTTATTTGATTATGATTATGAGATATTGTGGATTTGATCATATATTATTTTTTTTGTATTTACATTCACAGATGCTATTGACTGGGTTCTTTTGACTGTGAAGGACTCTGGACTTTGAGGATGACAAGGCATCAATGAAAATCCATGGACTACGGATCGAGACAGAGAGTGGACTGTTAGGGTTTGAATGTTGTTGATGTGACATATGTACATATGATTAGATATTATGATGCTGATTTTTATTGTTGACATGATTCGTTGACCAATGCATGTTGCAGATAAATTTCTGACTAGACTCACATTTGGATTCAAGGGGTCACACGTGACAACCAGAGACATTGAGGGAGAGGTATGGCAGCATCCCTGCCACAAGCTACTAGCACTCCTTTCATGGCTCGAACTTTAGGTTAATGATTACCTAGTTCGAGAAGACCCACGATAGTCACTCACGATGATTCTAAGAGGTGTGCAATAAGGCAAGGTCCTTATTCCTTAGATACCCTTAGTCTCCCACAAGATCACCTGACGGAGTATTGACTCCAGGGGTTTGATATCTACCAAATTCAGTCAAGAGGCGAGTGAAACCCTTGGAGCATGTAGTGCGTCTTGAAGGGAACGTCACACAAATAAAATGGAAAGAGGCGAGTGCCACCCTTGGAGCACGTAGTGCGTCCTGAAGGGAAGGTCATGATTTTAACTGGTAAATAAATAAACCTAGTTCCTAGAAAACTATGCCTCCTTAGGACCTGGTCGGCCTTAAAATGAATGATGTGATAAGTAAAGTTTAATAACTAATTTTCCCCTTAAGAACTGTCGCCAAACCTAGTGAATTGAAAACCTAGGTCTGAGTAGAACCTTAGAACAAAAAAAAAACTAATTAGACATATAATAGGAAGGGGGTGAAGAAAATTCAAGCATTAATAATTAAAGTGGAAATTTTATTAAAGGTTTAATTAATAAAAAGGGCATTTGGTTGTTTTTGTCTAAACCTGCTAATTTTGAACTTAGTTATAAACAGGGAAAACTTTAAGAAAAAGGGAAACTTAAAGAAAAGGGGGAAACCTAAGGAAAGGGGGAAACTTAAAGAAAACGGGGAGTGTCTAATTTAGTAAGAAATCTAGCCTTTGAAACTTTCTATTTATGAATTCAACTAGGAATTAAGTAAGGCGTAAGTCATTTAAGAATTGTAAGGGAATAATGGGACACCGAGGAGCATTTTTAGGAACACTTTTGAGTGGGTGAGGGAAATAGGAATATTTAATTAATTAATAAATTGATTTTCTGGTGCAACTAGGGGATCAAGCGACATGTGTACAAGGGAAGTTTTTCCTAATTAAATCAATGAAAACAGAATCTAATGAGGGTTTGGGAAACTAATGACTAAGAAACTCTATAAGAAGGATGGAAGAGGAGGAGTATGACACAATTGTCTTGTGTAACATTACGTTGCTGAAATTTCATCTTGACTGAACCTTCTCTTGTGGGAGTTGGGATACCTAGCTCTGGTAACAAGTGGTAGCTCATCCTTGTGAGGCAATCTGGGCAGATAGCATTCTCTGGTACTGTGTGTGTGGCCCCTTTGCGGCTCGGGGGGCTCAGGGGGAAGAAGAGTACCCCTAGCGTTGGCTGGGGGGTACCAGTGAGGTTTCATCAGTCAACAAGTCAGAGTTGGAAGGAGTGCGAGCACAGGATAATCACTTCCAGTTCTTTGCATTTTTCTACGGTACACATGTGCATAATTTATATAAAATAATAGCTAAATTTCTTGTTCATGCATTTCTTTATTGTCGAAAGCTCTCTTGTGTAGATGTTGTTAAAAGAAAAAGACTAATTTAGTTATGCATATGAATTTTTATTTGGGCGATAGTGCATTGTGTGAAATTGCAAAGGGTCACTAAATTTATATTTCTAATCTTTATTTTATTTTACTCTGCATTTTTATTGTTTTTAATCCAAATAAATTGTGTTTTTATCTTCTGTTAATTTATCTTTTAAGTTATTAGTCTATGCCTAACTAGTCGGCTAGGAGTCGAATCGACTATCTTCCACTCTGGTGTTAAAGATTTAGATTCAAATTCCGTTATTTCATGTGCATGGATAATAAGTGAAGGATAATTTATTTTCCCAACAAATCAATTGCTTGTACAACAAAAATCCTTTTCTTTTCTCTGCAATTTTCATAAAAACATTTGCTCATCATTTTCCTTGAATTTTACTCAGCGATTCCATGATCTTACCTTGCCATCTTACCTAAAGTATTCTATGTGTTTTTCATTAAAACATACCTTGCGTCTTTCTTAAAACATACTTTGCATATTTGCGAAACACTATTTAATTTATGTTTTAGAATTTGTTTAAAACTAGATCTCTATATCTGAACACTGGAATGTGGGAGGTTGAGTTCAAGATTTATCCTTGTTTTTCTATGCATGAAGACCCTTGTATTTTTTTTGGGTTATCCATTACCTGATTCCTTCCCTCATGCATTAAGCACCGTGAGTGTTGAACACGACACTTATTTGCATCGCTGTCATGGAAGTTTAATTTTCATTGCCCTCTTAATTTCCAGGTCAATATGAATTGAACTCTTTTTTATGTCATCAAATCGATGGGTGGATTATTGACCCTTCCTCCACCATGAGTTCCCAGGAGAGTAGGCATGCTTGCTCGTAGCTCCTTTAGTAGTTGTTTAATTTACTTTGCATTTCATCAAGGATGGCACGATATGTGGTTCCTGGCCTCAACTATTAAACTTAATTTAAGAAAAATCAATGCCTAGAATTTAAACAATGATATAATACAGATATTGGAATTTTGATTCTTAATCACCCTTTATGATTGACGAACCTACTTGTCGCTGTCAATTTGAGAGCTTTCTTGGTCATATCTTTACGTCAAAAAATCATGTTATCCCCCAATGAATCTGGGTGTCTCGTACCAACCGTCTATTCATTCTCCTTTCCTCAGAAAAATTGTGTTATCAAACAACAATTTAACACAATATTTACTCAACGAATTACAATATATTTACACAACAATTTTACACTGTATTTACACAACGATTTACACAATATGTACACAAAGTTTTATAGGGTATTCACACAAGGAGTTACATAGTATTTACACAGCAAATCCGTGATGATTTTTGTTTTTAATCCCTATCTTCTATCTTCATGGGATCGAGTCATTCCCATTATGGAAATCACAACTATATAGTTATGCTTAGGCTACATAGTTTTAATGTTGCGATTGATTCAAATCACAGAATTTTCCTTCAATAAGTAACTTGAACTCGAAGAAGTATGGTCACAAGATTAGTTCTATTACTACTACACATAGAAAAAAAAATCTCAACGGGCTAGCACTGGAGGGGGTATATTGATCCAACTCACTGCGCATTCCTTGAATTTGGCTTCTGTGTTTGATAGGCAGTGATTTTCTTTTATTCATTCCAAATGATGGAATAAATTAATTAACATATATTTAATCTATAAAAATATCATTTTAATAATGATAACATATATTTAATGTATAAAAATATCCACGTAGTGGCTACAGTGAAAATTATATCAAATGGAGCAGGTGGAATTCATGAGACGAGAATTGCTTCTTGCTCTGTCAAAGCTCAGCCCATGTGATACCACAGATTTTGAAACTACCCTTTTAGATTTAACAATGATTTGTAAACTGACAACCTCTGAGTTGCAGCAAATATATCGACAACTATGTTTAAAACTGACAGAGACTACATGGAAACAATTTAATGGACAACGATTTTTATTTAATACTACATGGTGATTTAGGTAGCACAACGAATTAATTATTCATGACCTCACAACGATTTAACTAATCTACACAAACCTTTTTATTGCCTTCTGAATTTGGGTTATAAACTACACAGTTTTACTTACTATCTGTATTCATTACACCTGCAATTTCGGATTATTTTGGTTTATGGCAGTGGGAATAAGGTCGAGGTGTATTATGGAGGTTAACCGATCAAATATATTATGGAATTAAAGTATAAACACCATGTCAACAATCTCCGATGTCCCTTTAATAATTCCGAAAAAGTTAGATAAGTGTTTATTGTTTTTAATTGCCTACAAAATTGTTTCTAAGATTTTTTTTTTCTAATAGAATCCCTTCAAGGAAATTAGATGTCATTAAGAATGCTAAGAATTATACAAGGTCTATTTCAATTATTATTGTTTTCTATTCCTAGAAAAATTGTTCTAAGTGATTCATAAAGTAGTGATTCAATATATTGTTCTTGGAGTTTTTCAAGATTTTATGAGATATTATAAATAAAACTACATTATTTTAGATGTTATTCCATTCCTTCATAAGTTGTTATCAATGGAAAAGTTATTGGTGTATTAGGACTTTGACGGTTTAAGCTGGTACCTGAACACGTTGGTCGTGTTTGTTAAAGGTTTAGAGTTGAATGCACTTGGGATTCTTGTGTGCTCATCGCATTGTGGCACCATGATTACTTAGGTTCCTACCATTGCATGCATTGATTGATAGTGCATATGAAACCTGGCTTAGGGTCTCATGCCTCCCGATGTGGATGTTGTTGTATTTAGGGTTGTACTTGTTTTTGTAACCTTTTGTGATTGTCTCACGGTTGTCGGAAATGTTCTAGTTACTGGTCGTTGAGGCTGTCGAGTTGCGTTGTTTGATTGTTGTCGTTGTTACTTTCTTGCTATTAAAAAAAAAAGTGCACTTGTTATGCGTCGCAAGTTGTCGTAACGATGAGGGTCGCTATAATTTCCTCATGTTGCAATGCCATGCACATATCCCAACATCAAAATGTGAAAAACATTTCCAAACGTTGCAATGTGTAAAAAATAGTAATGTTGCAAGCTACCAAACGTAGTAACGTCTCCATGTGACGAACATAGTCTTGGTGTCACAATGTGACGAACATAAACAAACATCGCAATGTGAAAAACATTACCTTGTTGTCGCAATCTGACAACCATATCCCCGTGTTCCAATATGATGCTCATATTCTGACGTTGCATTGCAAAAAAAAATCGAAACATTATAATCAAACGAATACAACCCATAGTCACATTGTGTTGTACACAATAGAATGTGGAAATGTGACAGACAGATACCAGCATTAGAATGAGATGAACATTTCCTCCCATTCCATTGTGATGCACATATCTTTATGTCACATTGTGATCGACATTTCGAGATGTAGCAATGTGTTATACATTGCCCTATAGTCGCAATGTGATGCACATATCCCGAGGTTAGAATGTGTAGAACATAATAACGTTGCAATCTACCAAACATAGTAACGTCGCAATGTCACAAACATAAATGGACGTCGCAATGTCACAAACATAACCCTGTCATCATAATGTGATGAACATATCCTTGTGTTCTAATGTGACACATGTATCCTGACGTTGCATTGTGATAGACATTTCCAAACATTGCAATGGGACAAACACAACCCATTGTCGCAATGTGATGTACACAACCGAATCTGGCAATGTGACAAGCATATAGAAACATTGCAATGAGATGAACATTTCCCATCATCACAATGTGATGAACATATCCCACAATCAGACTGTGAGAAACCTATTCCAACACCATAATGTGACAATAAAAAATCTTCATCGTAATTTGATGACCATAACCTTACGATCTCATGTGACAAACAAAAGTTGATGTCACAATGTGACAAACAAAATCTGATGTCACAATGAGACAAACAAAACATGATCAACATTGCAATGCAGTAGTGCCATAGTAAACCATGGTTAGACATAATAAACATGTCCCACCATATTCATATCCACATGGTCAACGAAGGAAATTCATGGGCATGGTCAACCATAATAAACCTTGGTCAACCATAGTCAACCATGGTGATAGTCAACCACAATCAACCATGGTGAAGGACAACCACAATCAATCATAGTCAACCTTTCCTTCCCAATGTCAACCAAGCTCTACCAAAGTAAAACATGCTCATGGTCAACCATAAGAAACCATGGTCATGGTCAATCATAGTGAACCATCCTCATTGTCAAGTGACATATTATTGTATTAATAATTTAACATCTTACATTATACATTAAAGTATTAATATTTAAATTTTTAAATTTTATTAATGCAATAATGCATTATTAATATATTACCAATGTATTACAACTTTATCAATGTATTACTTTATCACTATATTAATAATTCAATAATTTTTTAATGTATAAATACTTTAGTAATGTTTTATAAAAACTATTTGTTTCTATTATTACTCTAATAATGTATTATTAACATATTACTTTATTAGTGTATTAATACTCTAACATTGTATTAATTAATATTGTATAAATGTGTTAATTAATTCATACATTACATTATTAATGTATCAATTAATTAGTACGTTACATTATACATTAATGTATTAATACTTTATTAATTTTTTCAAATATTAATAAGTTAGAAATATACTTATTATTGCATTTAATATGTTAAATGTATTAAATGTTTCAAATGTATTGTTTCTCTAATAATGTATTATTAATATATTACTTTATTACTGTATTAATACTTTAGCACGTTATTAATTGATATTGTATAAATATATTAATCAATGAACACATTACATTATTAATCTATCAATTAATTAATACATTACATTATACATTATACATATACATTATACATTAATACGTTTCAATGTGATGCACATATCCTAATGTTGCATTATGGCATACATTGCGAGATGTAGCAATGTGTTGTTTATTGCCTTGTCATCGCAATGTCACACACATATCCCAAGGTCGCAATGTGCCTAACATTTTCAAAAGTCGCAATGTGTTGAACATAATAACGTTGCAATCTACTAACCATACTACTGTGGCAATGTGACGAACATACCCTCATGCATGAATGTGGCGCCCGTATCCTGACGTCGCATTGTGACAAATATTTCCAAACATCAGAATGAGATGAACACAACCCATTGTCACAATGTGATATAGACAACCGAATGTGGCACTGTGACAAACATAGATGAACATTGCACTGAGACGAACATTTCCCAACATCACAACGTGATGAACATAGCCCATTATTGGATTGTGACAAACTTATTCCAATGCCATAATGTGACAAAAAATAATTCTTCCTCGTAATTTGATGACCATAATCTTACAATCTCATGTGACGAAGAAAATTTGATGTCACATTGTGAGGGACAAAATTTGATGTCACAATGGGACGAACAAAATATGATGTCGCAATCTGACGAACAATACATGATCAACATTGCAACAGAGTAGTTCCATAGTAAACTATGGTTAAACATAATCAACTTGGCCCACCATAATCAAATCCACATGGTCAATGAAGGTCAACTATGGGTATGGTCGACCTATAGTAAACCCTGGTTAACCATAGTCAACCATGGGTATGGTCGAACATAATAAATCGTGGTTAACCATAGTCAACCATAGTGAACCAAGATCATTATCAATTAATGTATTAATGAGTTAATAATTTGAAATGTTACATTATACATTAATGTATTAATGAAATAACATATTATTGAAGTAGTAATAATTTAATAATGTATTTCTAACATCATTAAGGTCAATGGTTAAACATAATCAGCATGACCCACCATAGTCACATCTGAATGGAAAAGGAAGTTCAACCATGGGTATGGTCACCATAATAAACCATATTCAACCATAGTCAACCATGGTCATGGTCAACCACAATCAACCGTGGTGAAGGATAACCACGATCAATCATAGTCAACCTTTCCTTCCCAAAGTCAACTAAGGTCTACCTAACCGTAAGAAACCATGATCATGCTCAACCATAAGAAACCGTGACCATGGTCAACCATAGTGAACCAAGGTCACTCTCAATTAATGTATTAATGTGTTTATAATTTAACATGTCAAATTATACATTAATGTTTTAATACTTTAATTTTTACATTATTATAATGCAATAATGTATTCTTAAAATATTAATAATTTAATAATGTTTTACTAACATCATTAAAGTTAATGTATCTCTACTTTATTAATGTATTACTTTATTAGTATATTAATACTTTAGGGTTGTATTAATTAATGTTATATAAATGTGTTAATTAATTAATACATTACATTATGAATGTTTCAATTAATTAATACATTAATGTTAATTAATACTTTAATTTATACATTGCATTTATGTAAAAATGTATCAATACTGTTAATGTATTAATAATATTAATTTATTAATATGAATAATGTATTAATAATATTAATTTATTAATATGATTAATTTACTAATAATATATATTAATAATATATTTAAAATAATCCCCCAGATGGGGTGCGACGTTGCAAACCGGAGCCACGCAGGACAACGCCAGGATGTAGCATTAATACATCCACCGGGGACCATCCCCTCAGCCATTAACCAAGTATGAATCCACGCAGCCAAATCCAGGCGATGAGCCCCTTCGCGCAAGTGATCGGTACAATGGAGCAGCGCACTCGGCACCAAGCCTTAATGGCTATGGCGGTCACAGTTTCCCTCCTCCTTATCACCCGCCTTGATAGAATTGAGCAACATTCGCCCATCGCAGCGTCGAGTGCAGAGTTAATTTCACCAAAGCAGCAGTTTGGGGACCCTTTGAAGCTCTGGAGCAGAGCCTTCCACCCGCAAGGAACCCTAGTCATCTCCAGGGTCTCCACTATGCCCAGAGCATGAGGCAAGCCACGCAGGGGTTCCGCTTGGTACACAGCCGAATCTCGCCACCAGAGACAGAAGAAATTTGAGCAGGCGTTAGCCATGGCATCCTTCCAAAGGTGTAAGAAACCACGAATGCCTCCAATGGCATACGTGGAAGAGATTACCTTGGAAGACGCCATGCAAAGATATCCCAAGCTCCCTCTATTCATAGTCCTGGACAATTGGAATCCACCCACTGATTTTGGCATAGATGACAAGCTTCCGCCTTCGGGAAAACTGCTTGGTTCTAGTGCCAATAGCCCAGCGGAGAATTTTACCACCTGCTATGTAGAAGAAGAGACCCCGTCCCGCACTCAGGGAAGTAGAGACTCACCCCTCGGTGCACCTATGGAGGCGGCGACCCAGCTTTCCAACCGAACGGCACATGCAAGTGAGGGAGCAACAAGGCCCATTCCCCCAGCCTCCGTCGACAACCACTGGCAGGACCAACACCCCTTCACCAACTCAGGGTACCTTGCTCTCATCTTCGATATGAGGAATCTGTTGGACGACCAAGTCTTTCACATCACCCGGATCGATCAACGACTCGACATGTTGTTCGCGGCTCATTCCAGAACTCTTCCTAAACGACAATGACCAACGTGCGTGCAGGCTTACACGTTTCCAGCACGATGGCGAAAGCAAGGGGACGAGGACGAGCTCACCGGATAAGAGGTTCAATGATGTTCTTGGTTAGAATTTTTTTTCTGTTTCCGAACGAGGCTTTTGCCCAGTTAGATCTTAGCTATTTTGAAACTAGTTTTTGGCATACAGTTTAAACTTAATGGTTGGCAGTCCTGGTTTCCTTCGAGCAGGACGGTACTCTGATAGTTTTGTTCATTGGGAAACAAATGGCACAGGATGCCCAACTATCTCGATTTCCTGTTTAGGCGGGACAATTGACTTCGTAAACAGTCATTGTAACTTGATAATGATAATATAACATGTCCTATCCTTTTTTACTTAATATATATATATATATATATATTTAAAATAATATTATTAATGTATTAATATATTACTTTAATAATGTATTACTAACATAATTAAACCTAATGTATAACTACTTTATTGATGTATTATGAATTTACTATGTTATAATCTAATTAATACTTTATTAACGTTTTAAAGTATTAATAATTTATTAATATATTTATTAATGTATTTAAGATATTAAATGTATTTATTATTATTTTTTTTTATGTATTATTAATGTATTACTTTATTAGTGTCCATTAATACCTTAGCATGGTATTAATTAATATTTTATGAATGTATTAATTAGTTAATACATTAGACATTAATTTTAATTAATAATTTAATTTATACATTACATTTATGTAATAATGTATTAATATTTTAGTAATGCATTACTACTTTATTAATGTTTAATGTTATTCATAATCATGATCATAATAAATTATGATCATGATCAACTATAGTCAACCATAATCATTTTTAATAAATGTATGAATACTTTAATATGTATTAAATGCATTACTTTAATGTAATAATGTATATAATGTATTAATAATATAAATCTATTAATTATATATTGTATTAATGCATTACTTTAATGTAATAATATACATAATGTATTAATAATATAAATCTATTAATTATATATAGTATCATTGTATTAATAATATATATAGTATCAATGTTTTGTATTAACAAGAGCTGCATGGTAGTGTAGTCCCTGCCACGTAAGTTCCTTCCAAGTAAGATCACGTATGTCTCTGTACACATGCAATACATATATCTATTGGATATCATAGATGATGCAAAGTGTAACAAAATGTGTGTCAATGTGGGTGATAGTGACGTGCTCTATATGCCAATGCCAAAGCTATTTCAATGCCAACTAACCAGCTAGTGGCCACTAATAGAGTCTGTAATCTCTTCCTGGCACAACCCAAGGTGCTTGTATGAGAAAACATGGATGTACACCCTTGTTGTTTGGCCACTTAAATGCTTGCCGACACCTCTGCAATAAAGGATTCAATTTCTTCACCAACCATAATTTTAAAAGATGGTTTAATTCAAAAAAAATATATCAAAAAATTCAGTATAACAATGTTATACTTTATAAAATTGTTGAAATTTATAGTCAAACTACTTAGTCAATAGAATTAATGTCAAATCAATAACAAAATCATTGCTATAATCATGCTTTGGGAGGGACTAATAATAACTTAATAATGGAATTATTCAAAAAAAACTTAAAATTATTTAAAATATGCTTTTATGTTTCACGATCAAAATAGGCTTTTCTTTTTCTGATACAATCCTTAATTATTTTCAAGTATAGTATCATTAAATTAAATTTCACAAGAAATTAAATGCATAGACTCATGAAAATAAAACCCTTAGAAAGTAAAAGATCAAAAACTTTTAAGAACTGTGCTTGATAATTCTTGACGCCCACAGATGCCAAGTGTTTGTCTGTTCGGTGGAGAAGATCTTCATTATACAAATGCACACGGTAACGAAGAGCTTCCCACCATGTGAAGATTTACCCAGTTCTCATAGCGGTTTATCACCGAAAATATTTGCAGTCAATGGCTGAGTTTGCACATTTTCAAAATACTAGGGAAAAAAATAGCCCCTCCATCCCCATAACAAAGCATAAAAAATTCATCTATATTTACAAAATAGCCCTTACATTTTTACGAAAAATACTACAAATAGACAAAAATTACAGCAGAAGTGATGTGCAGGTGGTCATGCTACTGGATTCAACAATTGTTGAGCACACCATCTGGATTCAACCACAAATTGGGTGGAATATTGTGCTTCCCCCAGCTTTGTTGTCCATCAAAAAACTGTCGGCCAAGGACGACGAATCCATTTCATGCCTCGACATAGACATAGACATAGGAAAAGGCAAAGATCCTCCCATTTTCATCCATGACGGCATACACTGAGCTCTCAGATTCTCCGCGAAAAACTCGCCTCTACTAGAAAGAGCCTCGGAGATGATGGGCTCATGGATGGGGGGGATTTGAAAGCTATAGCTATTGAGAACGTGTTTGTGTTGAGGGGCAGAGAATCGATCCTATGACATTTTGATGACTGCTTGAAGTATCCATATCACTGGGTCCTTCTTGCTGTCGTTGTTGTCACTGCAGTTGTGGCGATTTTTGTGGTGGCTTCTGTTGTCATGGTTGTTGTTTCTCTTCTTTAACCCCTTCATCAATAAGTCTATGCCATTCCTCATGATTGTTGTTGTCATGATTTCCTGCTTCCTACTCATGGAAAAGTACATCACTACTTGAAAATACTTTGTGAGTAGAAGGATCAAACAGTTTGTATGCTTTGAATTCAGAACAATACCCTATGAAAAAAGATTTAATGGCTTTATCATCTAATTTCTTCCTATTCTCCTTTCGAATATGAGAAAAATCCTTACACCCAAATACTTTCAGATTATGAATTGTAGGTTTGGGACCATACAAGGCTTCTAAAGGAGTGACATTATCAAGACACCTTGTTGGACTTCTATTCTTTAAATAAACTGCAGTATTTATGGCTTCAGCCCAAAATGCATTCGATAGATTCTTACCTTTCATTATACCGTGTGCACACTCTACCAGAGTTTTGTTTTTCCTTTCCACGACTCCATTTTTTTGTGGAGTGTGAGTTACTGTAAACTGCTGTACTATTCCATGATATTTATAATATTTGATGAAGTCCCCTGATTTATACTCTCCCCCTCGATATGAACGGAGGATTTTGATGGATTTTCTTGTCTGTTTTTCCACCATGGTTTTGAATTCCTTAAAGTACTTGAAAGCATCACTTTTTTTTCTAAGGAAGAAAACCCATGTGTATCACGTGCAATCATCAATAAATAACATAAAGTAAAATGCACCTCCTAAAGATCTAGTCTGCATAGGCCCACAAACATCAGTATGCACAAGATATAACACATTTCTCTTTTTCCTATCAGGATTAGAGGGGAATTCATCTCTATGCATCTTTCCTAATGCACATCCATCACAAGCAACATTCTCATTATTTAACATGAGAATTCCTTCAACCATATTCTTTTTCTATAATAACAATAAATTAGGATGATTGATGTGGCCATACCTTCGATGCCAAAGAATCTATGTTGGCATGGTTGTAGAAATCAGTGCATGATTTGCTTTGTTGGTAACATCAAGATTGTATAGGCCTCCTGCTCTCACTCTCATTGCAACAGTTTTGAATTGGTCCAATAGATCCTTCACTATGCAATAATTTTTGAACAATTCAACCTTCAAGTTCTGATCTGCAATGGTGGAGACAGAGATCAAATTTTTCTTTATCCCCGGCACATAAACAACATTGTGACTGTGACGAATAGTACCATTTGACAATGTCACAGGAATGTCTCTGTATCCCTTGATCTGATGAGTGCGGTCATCTCCAAGATATATGTTGGCACCATTCTGTGTTTCTTTAAAATTAGCATACCAGTTCTTATTGCAGGTCATATGTACTGATGCTTCGGAATTCACAAACGAGGCATCAATATCATCTATTTCAATAGATACATCAGCATTAGACACAAACAACCTAAGATCCCGTGAATCAAAATTCAGGGGTTCATCAATATCATCACTAGCAATAAACAATCTGAGATCATGATTTGAATATTTTTCTCCATAATGATTTGAATGTGTTCTAGGTTTATTCCTACCCTCATCACTCTTCTTCTTATGACAATCTTTAACAATATGTCTAGGTCAACCACAATAAAAATCACTCTTTGACTCATTCTTGTTAGATTGCATACCTTCATTCATCCTTGGAGATTGTCTTCTCTACGATGAACTACCTGTCTACCATGAATTGTCTCCTCTACCTCTTTCTCCTGATATCCCTCTTATGGATCTCTTATTTGACCACAGTGCCAAATCTGTATTATGAGGCTTCAGATTACCGTGTCTCTCTTCCTCTTGCAGCAAAATACCTGTCAGTTCTTCAAACGTAGGAGGCTTCTCCCTTGCTGCCAGACCTGTTATGAACATCTGATAATCTTCTAACATACCATTCAAGGTAATAATGACCAGGTCAATTTTCCCCTATATTTCCTAGCTTGTCTTTCACCTCTTTTATACGACCCAAAAATGAACTAACAAAGTCATTTCCATCCATCTTAATGCTTAGCAATTTAGTTTTCAGAAACAAAATGTGATTTGTATTGATAGTTTCATACAAGGATTTAAGCGCTGTCCACGTTTCAGCAGAAGTTGTAGCTTCTCTAATATGTGGAATTATGCTATCTTTAACAGACATGCGCAACAATAACTTTTCCTTGTTTTCACTCTTCTCCCAATCTCGGATCTTTGATGTTGTTGTACCTGTAACCGCATCAGGTTTCACTTCAGCTCCCTTTGCAATGTTCCAGACACCATAGCCCTCCATCATATTGAATTTCCAGTTTATGAAGTTTGAGCCATCTAACTTGTTGGCTTCGTTGAGGTAGGTCTCCGCTAGAGGATTTGCCATCTCTGCAAATGTTTCCTCGTCCAACCAGACAATGGATCCTTGTATCACCAACAATGAATCACCAAGAATATGCAACTTTCGTCGAATGCTCACCAGTTCGTCGTTCTACCTTCGAATCCACCAATCCATCTCTACCTAGGATTTTAGCTTAAAATAATTATGAGAAACTTTAAGAAAAACCTTAACACCAGTCCATGCATATAAAAAACTGTCATATAAAAAAACTCACATAGAAAAACCCTCATATAAAAAAGATCCACTATAATAAACTTTAATATCTCCTTTTAAAATTTATACCTCACAAATATGCTCTTTAATAAACTTTAATAAGAAATTAATAACTCCCTCAAGATTTGTATTTCATAAAAAAATATCCACTTTAATAAACTTAAGCTACATGAGAAAAAAAAAAAAGATCTTCACGATTTGCTTGAACCTCACGGATTTACAATGAAAAACTCATACGCAGAAAACTCATGGATCTGCTCACGCATTTGGAGAGCAGATCGTGACAATCACTCTCACAACCCTCTATTCACGCGACTCCCTCACACACACACAGCCTGCATTAGACTCACCAATGATCGTGGAGAATGGTTCGATTTGCAGCAATGAGAATAAGCGGCTCCTTCACTTGCCCACGGAAAAAACCTCACACAAACACCCTTAAGGAAATCGTGGCATCCACCCTTCAAACAAGCTCACGTCCCTTCTCCATTTTGAACCCACGTGGCCTGCACAAACACAGGCGTTTCTGCACCTCATCCTGCCTTAGAGTGCGGCGAGTGCGAGTCCGCACCTCACGATGCACTTGGAGTGGGGGTATATTTAGGTTTTCCGCATTGCTTAAAGTTTGAGTAGTATGTCGTTGTACCCTTTCAGAGGAGGGGATCTGCGGACTTCTTGAAATTGACGTACTTCTGCGACTCCTCACTTCAGTGGTTCTGATACTAACTTAGAATTAGGAGAAAGAAACACAGGTGAGACAATCCTCATAATCTATATTATTAAATGAGAACTGATTACATCATTATATAGGAAATTACTTTATTTAGTAGGTTACATCAAACCACAAATAACTAGGATCTACATTAAGTAAAGTAGAGTTCAACTACCCAAACTACTATCTACATTAAGTGAAGTAGAATTCAACTACCTTATAAACTCTTGCAACTAACTCTTATTTCTAAGTAAAAAGTGTGTCACTTACTAAAATTGGATATAATTATTATCTTTAATAATTTGAATAATTATAAATCCCATATATCATAAGAAAGCGTAGAAACTTCGAAACTTCGCATAGAAGTAACGTGTAACATAAAACCACAGAAGTTTTTATTTATCCGCTTTTATAATTTTAAAAACGAGATTGCTTTTTTGTTTGAATATCATCGTATTTTCTTTGTTTCATCTTCCTCTATAGGGGAAGGTCATTCTTTCATTTAGTCCTCATGATCCTCAAAAGGATCCCTAAGTTGTTCAGAGGGTTGCCCAAAGGCGGTGTATAGGGCATAACCAATAAAGCTCACAAGTAAACAAGATATGGAGATGGTGACTAAGGTTGCAGTTTCCATTATTAGGTGATCCCAATATCATGGTATGTTTACCATATAATAACAAAGTTAAC
>JASDQU010737600.1:268795-279096 GCA_032191745.1 Picea mariana | reverse complement strand
GTTTAATTGTTGTGTAAGAACTTTGTATTTGAGAACAACTTATATGTTGTTGTATTTGAGTTTGTTAGCCACCTTTTATGTCTATTTTAGAACATTGTATATGCCTCTAGTTCATGGTATCAAAAAATGGTTAAAACTGTATGCTTTCCTATAGCTGGTAAGATACATGATTAGTTAGAAGAAATTTTTAATTTTATGAGTATTTTTGCACATAATGGACCTTAGTTGGGTTGGGGAACGTTGCAATTCCCAAACAAAATAATAGTTTCAAAATTACCTTCAGTATTGGAAGCCCTAATTTCTTAACTGTTTTTTTGCTTTCTCTTTCTATATTTCACAAGGATAATTTTTTTTAAGTAAACTTTTTTATAAGGTTTGTTTATTTATATATGGGTGTTTCCTATCCGTTGCAATGAAACCACTCATTGCATTGGATCCCAAATTGTCTTTTCACTGCCATTTTTTTTAATTCCTCCGTGGTTTAACGTGTGCTCCATACATAGGAATAACATCAGTGCATATTTTTATGTCAACAACACTTCTTAATTTAAATTAGAAATATTATTTAAAAACAAACTTTTCATAGTCGGTAGTGCACATTATACCTATATAAGCACCGAGACAAACTTTATTACAAAGAGCACCATTGAGTTTAAAATGATTTTTTTTTTATATGGATACTATCATGTATTAAATTTGTTCACAAGCATAATAAAAAGTACTTAGGATTCAGGAAGCAATGTTTTTCTTAATTCATAAAGAACTGACTAAATACAATTTTTTTAAACATTTTCAATTTTGCAACGACACTGCTATAATATACCAGTGTGCATAAATATGGTTGAAGTGTCGGTGCATATAAATATGGTGGATGCCTCAGTGAGTATTAAGTTGTAACATCCTGCTCTTGCACACACTCAGTGAACTTATTCTTTGAGGACACTTACTAGAAAGTGATCCAGATTATTATACTATTGGTCATTCGATTATGATTATGAGACATTATGGATTGATGATATGTTATTTTGTTGTATTCACATAGACAGGTGATATTTGACTGGGTTCTCCTGAGTGTGTAGGACATAAGACATTGAGGATGTAGAGGCATCGATGAAACCCCTTGGAATCTGGATCGAGTCAGGGAGTGGACTGTTTGGTTTGAATGTTGTTGATGTGACATGGTACATATGATTAGATGTTATGATGATTTATTATTATTGCTGACATGATTCATTGATGGATGCAGGTTGATGATAACTTACCGACCAGACTCACATGTGGAGTAGAAGGGTCACACATGACAACCAGAGACTTTGAGGGAGAGGTGTGGGAGCATCCCAACCAAATCCTACTAGCACTCTCGTTGTGGCTCGAACTATAGGTTAACAATTACCTAGTTAGAGAATACACACGATGTCGTGAGGGCAGACTGTGATAGTCGCTCGCGATGTTTCTAAGGGGCACGCAATAAGACATGGGCCTTATTCCTTAGAGGCCCTTAGTCTCCCACAAGATCACCTAGCAGAGTATTAACTCAAGGGGATTTTGATGTCTACCAAGTCAGTCAAGAGGCGAGTGGCACCTTTGGAGCACGTAGTGCGTCCTGAAGGAAACATCACACAAGGAAATCAGAAAGAGGCGAGTGGCACCCTTAGAGCACGTAGTGAGTCCTAAAGGGCACGTCGCACAAGAAAAATAGAAAGAGGCGAGTGGAACCCTTGGAGCACCTAGTGCATCCTGAAGGGCACGTCATGATTTTATCTAGTAAAGTGAATAAACCTAGTCGGCCTTAAATGAATGAGGTGATAAGTAAGAATTAAAAACATTTTTCCCTAATAAAAATTTCGTCCAAGCTAGAGAAATTAAAAACTAGGTCTAAGTAGAACATGTGGTCAAAATAATAATAATAATAATAATAATAATAAAACTTGTAACGAGAAGGGGGGTAAGATATTCAAATTTATTTATTAAAGTCAAATTATCATGGAAGATTAAAATTTTAAAAAGGGAAATGGTTGCTTTTATCTATTTTGCTAATTTAATTTTAGTTAAAAGGAAAAGAGGGTAAATGGTTGTTTCATCTACACTTGCTAAATTTATTTTTTAATTAAAGAAGAAAAAGAGTAAATTGTTGTTTTATCTACACTTGCTAAATTGATTTTTAGTTAAAAAGTAAAAATAGGGAAACTTAAAAGAAATAGGAAACTTAAAGAAAAAGGGGGAAACCTAAAGAAAAGGGGAAACATAAAGAAAAAGATGAATGTCTAACTTAGTAAGGAATATTGCCTTGGGAACTTGCTATTTATGAACTCAACTAGGAATTGAGTAAGGCGTAAGTCATTTAATATTTTTAAGGGAATATTGGGACACCTAGGAGCGTTTTTAGGAATGCTTTTAGGTGGGTAAGGGAAATAGGAATAATTAATTAATTAATAAAATTGATTTTCTGGTACAACTAGGGGATGGGTGACATGTGTATGGGGGAGGTTTTTCCTAATTAATTAAATAAAAAAGGAATTTAATGAGAATTTTGGAAACTAATTACTTGAAAAATCTATAAAATGGATGGAGGAGGAGGATTATGGATCTCATTTTTATGCGTAACGTTAGGTTGCTAAATTTTTATCTTGACTGAACTTCTCTTGTCGGAGTTGGGATACCGATCTTAGGTAACGAGTGGTAGCTCGACCTTGCGAGGCAAGTTGGGTGCTAGCAGTTCTCTAGTATTGTGTGTGTGGCCCCTTTGCGGCTTGAGGGGCTCAGGGGGATGAAGAGTACCCCTAGCGTTGGTTGGGAGGTACCGGTGAGGTCACATTGGTTGGAAAGTAGGAGTTGGATGGAGCACGTGGGACAACGACTTCGAGCTTTCACGTTGGGCTAAGGTACACCTGTTAAATTTTTAACTTGCAAATGAAATTTAATTTATGCATGTTGTTTTTCTGTGGTCGGTTGAGGATTTCATTGCCTTGAGATTTCTTGCACTTGCTTTCCTATGGTATTTGTAATCCCCTTGCTTGTTGTATTCTAAATTGATTTCCCTTGGTGAACCCGACTTATAATTGCAATGACTTCTTGGTGTGGATTTTATTGATTATTATGAAGAGATTGTGTTTTAAGCTTCCGTCCCTTATCCCTTAATCATCAGTCTATGCCTGAGTAGTTGGACAGGAGCTAAATTGACAGTCGTCACTTCGGTGTTTAAATACCTATAGATTCAAATGACCTGCTTTTATTTGCATGGATGATGAGTGAAGGATAAATTTTTCCCAACTGTCTATCCCTTACTTATCTTCGCATTTGATTGATTCTTGGATGAATGTTTAGTCTTGTGCCTTCCTATGAACGAGTACCTTTGAATTTTGATTTCTTAAACTCTAAAAACATTTGTGTTTCCTTGAAAGATTATCCCTGCATTTCTTTGATTGATTACCTCTGCATTTCCTTGAAGGATCAACTTTGCGTTTTCCTTTTTTGGGGGTAAAATATCAGTGTTGAATGGTAAACCCTCTGCGTTTATTTTAATGATGATCCCCTTCTTTTTGGAAGGGGTAAATATTTGCATTTTAATGATTGTGTTACAGTGAATTTGTTATCCATGATTGTCATTACAGTGATTTTATTATCCATGATTGTGTTACAACGATTTGTTATCCATGGTTGTGTTACCATGATTTTTTATCCATGATTATGATTACAACGATTTTGTTATCCATGTTGCTATTACAACGATTTTTCTTGGMGATAACACAACAATATTTATTGTATTACCCAACACCTYGATTGGTATAATATCAGYGTTTTCTTTATGCTATGTCTGTGTTCCCTAGTAAGTTATCTGCATTTTTCTTTAAACGATATATCACTGTGAATTTAYCCTTATCACTGTAGTGTCACTGCGAATTTGATACTTGCGATATCACTTTACTAAGCGATTTCATGGCAGATTACACAACAATACATTTACCCACAAATTTCATTGTTGATACCTGAGTTTTCAATGAACACCTCTGCGTTTTTGCCCATTTATTTCCCCCARTGAATAACATTTTAACCTTTGCTGACAATGTTTTGAATATTTATTGAGGACTACGTTTTAACCTTTGTTGACAACGATTTGAATATTTATTGAGGACTATGTTTTAACCTTTGTTGACTGYGATTTGAATATTTATTGAAGATTGTGTTTTATATGGAATGTGTGACTGTGTTTTTAACCTTTGTTGACAACGAATTGAATGATAATGGTATGTGTAATTGTTGCATATAGATGGTTGAGAGTGCGTGTGAATTCAATATATTTGACAACAATTTTATGTACATTTGTATGGCAACAATTTGTGCATATATTTGTCAAAAGTCTTACCATTAGATTTATAAACATAACTTAATAGACATTGATGTTAGTCAGGTGATTATTATTACAGTGATAATTATTACAAAGATTATGACAACGATTTGAGTATTTTTTGACAACAATTTTATATGTAATGGTGACTTCGAATTGACTGTTTATTGACAACGAATTTATATGCAATGTGTGGCTGTAATTTGAGTATTTATTGACAACAATTTTATATGTAATGGTGACTGCGAATTGAATTTTTATTGACAACAATTTTATATGTAATGCGTGGCTACGATTTTGTTGGCATAGGGGAAGACCCGGGGTTCACTCCAAGAGCGCACCAACAAGCCCTAGCTATTGACCCTTTCAGAAACACCAACGAAGCAGATGTAGTCTCACCTGAAGCAGCCAAGAGTGGGGTTAAAGGACAGAGATGTCTACAACCAGGGAAATATCAAGTGGAACTAATACAACAATAATGTAGCATTCATGTGTCACTCATCAGCTAGATATACTCTGCGCAGCTATAGATCTGATCTAACACAATAATGAAAATGATAGCATAATAATGACAGGAATCCAGGCATCAATCACACATACAACACAAAATGTATGTGGTTCATCCTCTCTCTAGGGCTACGTCCATAGAACTGGGCTTATGATATATTAATATAAATCTTACAGTTATGATCTGCACTCTAGCCAGCAGATCCTCTCTCTTCTTCTCTCCCCTTCCTGTGCACCCAGCTGCAGGATCTGATCTTCGCACCCAGCTGAAGATCCTATAATAATAGAAGGCTCTCACTCTCAACACTTCTCTCTCTCACCATACAATAATCTCTCAATCAACCACAATCAATAGCAATACCCAATGTTACTACCTTCTTGACCTAGATCTTCTCGACCTCTATTTATACATTATAGTCCCTCACCGACAACCTTAGGCCGAAACCTATGTGTCAAAACCCTAATTACCCAAAACCCTAGGTTTCTAAAACCCTAGGTCAACTTGACCCTCATTTTCTGGGCTTCGTCGGCCTGTCTTTCCTTCCTCATCACGCGGTGCTCCAAAGAATCCAATGGTGTCTTTATCTGCTTGTTGAGTTGTCTACGATTCTTTTCTCTTACTGATCTATCATCCCTGATCTTCTCATTCAATGGATTTATTTTCTGTACTTTGCTCCATCTTTTCTTCTCTTTTGATTACTTCGACCTAGTGACAATCACTGTGTTTCTCGCGCAGTTCTCATTTTACCTTTTCTTCCTTGATCTTCACTTCCTTCCATAACCAAGGGCCAACAACCCCCCAACACTCACCTGTGACTCATCCCAAGGCACTTCAGTTCTGATCTTTCCATGTCACTTTGACTTTGGACTGTGGAGTGCAGCCTTTGCTTTCTGCTCCATGTCTCCTTCCCATCCTTGTGTAGACTATCTTTTTTGTGTCTGGCACCCAGTTTCAACTGCACCTAGTACCTAGACACTTTTCTTCCTTTCTTTTACTAAGAGTTGTGAGGTAGCTGGTTGTCATAGTACAACTTCATCCGATTCCCATTTACTAATCCCTCTTTCCATTCTCCCTTCAATGTCTTCAATTGCGCAACTCCTCCTTCTGTAACATAGGTGATCTCATATGGTCCAATCCAATGCATTTTAAACTTCCCTGGATTTCTTGTAAATTTACGGTCCTAACCAATACTAAATCACCTTGCTTAAATTCCTTCTTCTTGATGTGTTTATCATGATAGGCCTTCTCTCTTTCCTTTTGTACCTGCTGATGGAATCCTGCCATAAATCTATCTTCTTCTAGTTCAACCAGCTAGGAAAGCCTCTCCTGAACAACAACAGTATCATCCATGTTTGTAAATGCAACAAGTCTTAAGCTCGGTACCAAGTACTCCATGAGGACAACAACTTCAAGACCATAAACCATCTTGAAGGGGGTATGCATTGTTAATTTCTTGCAAGTGGTTCTATAAGCCTAGAGTACTGTTGGCACTCTTAAATCCCAATCATCCTTGTTCACACTGCAAATCTTTGTCAATGTTGTCTCCAATATTTTGTTGAATGCTTCAACCATTTCGTTTGCTTGTGGATGGTAAGATGTACTCTTCTGATGGTGGACTACAAATTCTTCAGTCAGGGCTTCAACTATCTTATTGATGAAATGAGTGCCTTGATCGCTCATAAGGGTTTTAGGGCATCCAAACCTAGTTATTATGTCATTGTTGCACTACAGTCCTTGACTGCTCTTGCTTTGGCCCATCTAGTCAAGTATTCTGTCAGAGTGATAATATACCTTGCTCCTGTGCGCTTCCCTGGTGGGTTTATAGGTCCCATGAAGTCAATGGCCCATTTTTCAAATGTTTGTAGGTTCATCTATGGTTCTAGTGGAATTTCGTCTCTTCTGGATGGTTTTCCAACTCTCTAGCATACATCACAGGCTCTGGTATACTCTTTAGCATCTTTGTGTAAAGTAGGCCACCAAAGGCCAACTCGCAAAACCTTCTGCACAGTTGCTTTGCTTGCGTAATGTCCTCTTGTGATGCCTTCATGAGCTTCTGCGAGGATCAATGGGCACTCTACCTCCATCACACATATTCTTAGTATCTCATCAGGTCCCATCTTATATAGCTAACCAACTATCAGTGAAAATTCTGCAACACACACCACTAGTTGTTTCTTTTGGGAAATTGTATACTTACTTGGAGCCATTCCTGTTGATAGGAATTGGACTATGTCTGTGAAGTGGTCATCCATCTTCCTAATGGTGAGAATCTGTGCATTTGGTAGTGTATCCTCTAGGCTGGTGGATTCTTCGCCATGTTCCAACCTCGACAAGTGGTCAGGTCTCTTGTTCATTCTTCCTGGCTTAACTGCAATCTCAAAATCATATCCTTGAAACAAGAGAATCCATTTGCATGTTCGCCCCCCCAACACTGTCTTGTTGACCAGGTAATTCAACATAGAGTGATCAGTAAACATTTTAAAGTGTCCTCCTAGTAAATAATGGCGGAATGTTTGCAGCACGTACACCATGGCTAATCCTTCTCTCTCTATAGTAGTGTAATTGATTTCAGCTGTAGATAACTTTCGGCTGGAAAATGCTAATGGATGATCAATGTCCCCTTCTCCAGGTTTTGCTAGTACTACTCCTAATGAAATGGAAGATGCATCAACATGCACATGAAATTCCTTGCTCCAATCTGGAAAGACCAGAATAGGCCCAATCACCATATTTTGTTTCAGTGTGTCGAAGCTCTGTTGGAATTATTCTGTCCAACCAAACTGAGAGTCTTTCTTTAATAAATTCTCCATTGGCGCAGTAATCTGAGCATATCCTTTGATAAATTTCCTATAATAGCCAGTATGTCCTAGCGTAGTGTGCAGTTGTTTGACTGAGGTAGGAGGTGGCAAATCAACTATAATTGCAATTTTGTATGGGTCCACTAATAATCCTTGCTTGCATACAATATGACCTAATAATACTCCAAATGGTGAGAATAAGATGCCCTTCTTCAAATTCAAATCAATTTGACATGGCCTTCATTTATCCAACATTAGCCTTAGACATTCAACATGATTTTTCAGCAAACTAAAAACAGTCCAGTCATCAAAGTAGGCTTCTAAAAAATTATGCAAAAATTCTTTGAAGGCTTCGACCACCACCCTAGAAAATATGGCTGGGGAATTCTTCAGTCCAAATAGCATCATTGTGTATTGGTAGGTTCCCCATTCTGTGGAAAATGTGGTTTTGTGGTAGTCCTCCTTGGCAATCCGGATCTGATGGTATCCCGAAAACTCGTCTGTAAAAGAATATACGTCCTAGCCTCTCACATTGTCTAATACTTCGTATGTGAATGGTCTAGGGAAGGGGTCATGGAAACAGGAATCGTTAAGCTTTCTGAGGTCCACACATATTCTGATCTCGTCTGTCTTCTTGTCTTGTACTACCATAGGGATGATCCATTCCAACTCTTCGACGGGTTCAATAATCCTCGCTTCCAACATTCTGTCAAGCTCAATCTTCACTTTTTCCTTATATTTCGGGTTCAACTTGTAGAGTCTTTACTTGAATGGCTTCGCATCTCATTTCAAAGGTATTCTCATTTCTCCCATAGGTCCTTTGATACCCTTCATATCAGTGAAATTGGTCGGAAACAAGTCATGATACTCGTGCAGTAATTCTGTAATTTTGTCAATGGTAGCAACATCCCAGTAATCTCCGACATTGGCAAGCTTCAGTGTCTCCTCTATCCCAATATTAACTTTCTTTATCTTGATCAGTTGTCTAATGAATGGAAGTTCAACTCCTGGTCCTTCCACATTCTTGTGGCCTTCTGTCTCAGCAATGTTTACCTTCCTCGGATCATCATCTTCGTCAGCATTAATGTTGTAACATCCTTGTAATTTATGGAATGGCGTAGTCCATTCATCCTCTTATTGATCCAAAGGGAGGCTGGATGACTCCTTAAATAATTTATGACTCACAATCTTTAATTCTTGATCTACTGAGGGAAATTCACTTTCAAACAAAAAGGTGGTTACAAAATTCTGAAGCATACCTTCCCAATCTGCGGTGATAAGGCGTAGCTCTTCTTGAAGGTACCAGTTAATAGGGGTCGTGTCTAGTGTGTTAATGAATCTGTGTACCCATTTTTCTCGAGGAATTTCACCCCAAGCCTCTTCACAGCTTCATACATGGTCCTTTGGGCAGCTTCGACCTATGTACCTCACTTTGCAGCTTCCTACTTATGTTGAAAACCGCACTGTCATCAAAGTTCGACATTGTGTCTAGTCTGTGATATTGCTTTTATGTGTCCCCCACCATCTTGCTGGTGTAGCTTTTAGAGCCTCGTCCATAGCCAACAACCTTTGTTGTTCTAGTACAGTTGTTTCAAAGTCCATCAAGAAGGATTCTAAAGGATTCAGACCATCAAAGGTAGGTAAGTTACTTGTTGTTGTACCAATCCAACGAACTTCTCTGGTCAGTCGAGCACATCTCCTTATGGATACTTCATACATATGGTTCTGCTAGTTCTCCAGCGCTTCTTCTGAATCTGATGAACACATGTTGTCACTTCACCATCTTAGATTCCCATTGGCAGTATGGTTGATATAATCCTGTTGTCTGGCTATTAATTTATAGATGTTTTCCAGCTCATATGCGTAGTCTTCTTCTCTTATGGGATTTGTATACCATGGACCTTCATCTGGATCTAAGGGTGCAATGAACCTAAGGCCATCTCCTTCAAATGTCATGCATATTTTCTTGAAATCGACCACAGTAGAATTGTTGAAGGCCCAATCAATTCCTAGTAATGTAAGGTAAGGGCAACTATCATCAACAATTTCAATTACCTCAAAGTCTGCAAAGGTTCTAACTCCATCGATGTCCATGGGGACATGCTCCAATCGTCCAAATAGGCTGACAACTTTTTGATTATCCATGCGAAGCCTGATAGGGGAATATATCATCTTGGGTTTTCCCATCAGTGCCCAAGTTTGCTTTGTCATGACGTTGACCTCCGACCCTAAGTCGAGGACGACATAGTCTATATCATACTCTCCTATTTGAGAATTCAAATGTAATTCTTTGTTTGTTCTTCTCTTCTTACCAATATAGTGTACTTCCTTGTTCAACAAGGGGTCTGCCTTTCCTATCTCATACTACCTGATTAGGTTTTGTAACTCTTGTACATCTTTCTCATCTTGAATTAATTTAAGACAAGTGTACAAAAAATAGATGAGTGTACTTTCCTCTTTTCCTTCTTTATGTGTAACCGATTGATCAAATGCTTGAGGCATTCTGTACTCTTTTACTTCTGGTTGTGTTCTAGATGAGGATCCTTGGTTCCTCTTGAACTTCTGTCTTGCTTCCTCAAATATTCATCTTTATTTCTTTGCATCAAAAGCCTGAGTCTTCTCCTCAGATTTTCTTATACTTGACTCTTCT
>JASDQU010737600.1:254034-266137 GCA_032191745.1 Picea mariana | reverse complement strand
CTTTCAATATGCATCTCACACACCATACATCTTCCCTTTTGTATTTTCCCTTATATTTCTTCATATTCTCGACCTATAAAGATAAGCTGGTTAGTTGAATCAAGATTTGGCTCATGCATGAGCTCGATTCTCCCATAGGTGTTGATTCAAGCTTCATGGCGATTTCCAAAGATTCTGTCTGTGAAGCAATCTTCTGTTGCATCAGAGGGACTCTGATGTGTAGTAATAGTGCAAAGATGAACCATTCTTTGTTCTGTTCATCGGGGATCTAAAAAGTTAATCAGCATGTTAGGGTCTTGAACCGTTGGTCGAACTCCCAAACATGTTATGCTACCTTTTGTTTGATCTCTTTTAGCTCTGTAATACATTGTGACTCCGACTTAGGTTTCTTAAAATTTGTAGTCAGCGCATTCTTGATCTCGTTCAGTGGATTAGGATATGCCAGTCCTTGGACAAGTTTCATGTACCAACTCAGTGCGTGGTCCCTTAGCGTAGTGTTGAACTAGGTTCCCTTGATGGCTTCTTCGGTGATACTTTTAATATTCCATACAGCTTCACACAGAAACCAATGTTGATCTAGATCTTTAGATCCATCTCCTCTAAAGATAGGGAGCCTCATTTCATATGCCATAGAGCTCACTAGGCTTCTTGTCTGAGTAGATGCTAAGCTACCAGTAACAATGCTCTAAGGACTCTAGTGGTTCTGACTATTCTGACTACTAGGTACTGTTGAGACAATAGAAATATTATTGTTACTTACTTCAGTAGTCCACATAGTTCCTGAGGTTTATGGATCGCTTTGGCAAAGTTCTTTAGCTTCCCCTTCTTTTGTTCTGGTGGTCTCTGAATGTTCTTTGTCGGTTAGATCTACCTCTTCTCCACTATAGAAGCCCTCTTCTTTGTAGTTTTGCTTAAACAATTTCTCAAGGTGAACCCCTTGGAATACTTTCCCACTATGCGTATGTCCTGCATCTGTGTCAATGTCGTTGTCCGAGATATTGAACATTAGCCTTTTCAGGTCTGACCAATCTACTGTATCTTCAAGACGTGGTTTTCATGCAAGAGAATCTTGATTCTCAACTTTAGAAAGTGCAATAATTTTCCTCTGGGTCCTTTGAAAAAGTATCTCTCGGCTTGGCTATATGATTATGTTATGTCAACAACAAACTCAGTGATATACCCTCCAATGGTACTATCAAACAAATGATCTATTGCTCTGGATACAACTTTGTCAACTCTCTTAACCTTCTGGATCAGTGTTGGCATCCAAACCACAGGAGGTCTAGATCTAATCTCAAACTGGGTATCGACTAATGTAGCCAACCATTCAAACAACTCCTGGTGGATTCCCCCAAAGAAGACCTCGTGAATGTTGGTGAAGATGTATCTTTGTATCCAATATTCAGTACTCAGTTTAGGGTTCTTGTTCTGGGCTTCAAAGAAATCCCTCTCTTGATCCTCTATCCACTTTTGAATCGGTATTTTATGGGAACCACCTTGACATTCCCTTAAAAAGGTTCCAGTCCCGACAACAGAACCATTTGTTGGCAAAGGGGCAGACCCGAGGTTCACTCCAAGAGTGCACCAACAATCCCTAGCTACTGGCCCTTTCGGAAACACCTGTGAAGCAGATGTAGTCTCACTCGATGCAGCTAAGAGGGGGCTTGCAAGACATAGATGTCTACAACCAGGGGAATATCAAGTGGAACTAATACAAAAATAATGTGGCATTCATGTGTCACTCATCAACTAGATATACTCTATGAAACTTTAGATCTGATCTAACACAATAATGCAAATGACACCATAATAATGACAGGAATCCAGGCATCAATCACACATACAACACAAAATGTATGTGGTTCACCCTCTCTCTAGGGCTACGTCCACAGAATTTGGCTTATGATATATTAAGATAAAGCTTACAGTTCTGATCTACACTCTGGCCAGTAGATCCTCTCTCTTCTTCTCTCCCCTTCTTGTGCACCCAACTACAGGATCTGATCTTCGCACCCAGCTRAAGATCTTACAATACTAGAAGGCTCTCACTCTCAACACATCTCTCTCTCAYYGTATAATAGTCTCTCARTCAACCACAATAAATAACAATGCCCAATGTTACTACCTTCTCGACCTCTATTTATACATTATAGTCCCTCATCGATAGCCTTAGGCCAAAACCTAGGTGTCAAAATCCTAATTACCCAAAACCCTAGGTGTCTAAAACCCTAGGTAAAATTGACCCACATTTTTCGAGCTTCGCCAGCCTATCTTTCCTTCCTCGTTGCGTGGTGCTCCAAAGCATCCAATGGTGTCTTTCTCTACTTGCTGAGTTGTCTATGATTCTTTTCTCTTGTTGATCTGTCATCCCTAATCTCCTCATTCAATGGCTTACTTTCCCGTACTTTGCTCCATATTTTCTTCTCTTTTGCTTACTTCGACCTAGTGACAGTCACTGTGTTTCCCATGCAGTTCTCATTTTACCTTTTCTTCATTGATCTTCGCTTCCTTCCATAACCAAGGGCTAATAGATTTGAATATTTATGGACAACGATTTTATATGTAATGTGTGACTGTGGCTTGAATATTTATTGATAGCGAATTTATATGTAATGTGTGGCTGCGATTGAATAATTATTGACAATGATTTTATATATTAAATGACATCAATATCATATTGTTAGTGTTAGAAGTCATTCTTGGATTTATTGCAGGAGTAGAGCCCAACGCCCATCAGTTTTATGTCACGATTTGTTTAATGGGGTGATCAGATGGGTAAAGACTCATGATAGTATAGCTTTAACTCGGGAAACTGGGCCTGGTATGTAGAAAGCAAGGGAGGTCTTGATCCAACTTCTGTCAGTGAGTTGATTAAAGGGTGGTAGATGGAAGACTTGCGAGGAGGGTGAGCAATATTGCCTCGGGCAACAGGCCTTCGGAAGCTTGAAGAAGAAAAACTCAGAAGCCAAGATCCTCTTGGTCTAGAGTTTCAAAGAGCTGAGGGGTGACTCGACTAAATCCTTCAATTCCAAGTCATTTCAGCGCTGAGAACATCACAAGAACTTATTAGAAACAATGTGACTATTACAGTGATCCAACCTACATCATCCTATAACAGCCACAACTCAACTGGATCCTCCAATTCCGAGTTGTTCTAAAACAACAAACAAAGAAATGGAAGGGAGGCTGACATCCATAAAGTAAGAAATCTCAAATGCCTTATACATTAACCAGAGTGACCAGCGCTTCATCAAAACCTTACAATCGAGAGCTTTTCTCAACCATCGATACTTACAAAAATACAAAGACTGAGTCTATATACTCAGGAAAATTCACCTCACAGAGGCGTGTCCAGTCACCCAAAGCTTGGTGTCCCTTCAGTCAAACTCATACTGATATCTTTCTTTAAGTGCCATCTTAACTACGCAAGGCTCCTGCAAGGAAGGTAGCTGAGCCATTAAATGCTGGGCTAGCGTGCGCAGACTTCTCTGTCGAGTCGAGGACTTTGGCATGGCTTCTTTGAGAAAATCGATGCATAGGACCTCTTCGGGTAGACGGCTTGCCAGACCCTCCATCCCCTCACTTAATGAATGAATGGAGGTTCCAACCACCCGCTCTTGCCGTCATTTACTCCAGGTGAGAAACAGTATAGAGATCGGATCCGATGGCTCCTGGAGGTCGTGATGATCCCCTCTGTAACTAAACTTGGTGCCTTAGCCTTCTTTACACAGCTCCTTCCTTCCTCCAAGTGACCACGGACTGTGACCACATACCTATTCCCAAGGCGCTTTCGACGTTCACGAATATGAAGGGGTTGATCCTTGCCGATCGAAATCACGATGAGCAATATTCCGAGATGTCTTAATTTGGCACCACGCGTCCCTCTAGATCTGACGACTCTTAATTCACCCGACGATACCGCGGGCTCGGGTCTGGGACTCTCCTGGCACCTCGCGGATAGAAACATAACGGAGCTGCATTTTGCGCCTTGGAGTCGCGATGGGCGAAACGTCAAGATGGCTTAGTTTGCCGCCAGGTGTCCCCTTTGAATGAACGGTTGAAAATGCTTCATGACGTCGCGGGCCCCAATTTCGATGCTTTCAGCTCTGTCGGGGTTCGGGGATTTACGATGTTCAAAGACATAAAACCTTCACCCCACGAACTCCTGAATACTGAAACGCCAACGTGGTCGAATCTTGCGCCATGCATCCTTAGGATGAATGGACAAGGGGGCATTCGATATTTAAAAGGGAGCCACCCTCATTTACAGGCTCGCTTGAAGTGACTTGGTGCTAGGACCGTGGGCTCGGCTCCAGAGGCGCTTTCGGCATTTCACCGATCAATGATTTCAACTGCAAAAAATGGGAAGCTCCTTGCTTCCCGAAACTCCGATCCCCGATATGTCGATTGGAATCCACCTGTCCCAATTTGATCGAACGACCCAGATCTGTTTTGGATTATTGGAGCTATCTCTTGTATTAACCCCAGGGCAACTTGGCAGTCCCGAAATCCCGACGACCATTGATCAGCTTTATAGGTGGATCTCGACGGTCGTCAACAAAACTTCGCCCATTCGCTCAAATTGTAACTCAAAAGGGGTTCCTCCGTGCTGCGCTTGGGTGCTTCCCGGGCAATTCTGCAGACCTGTGTTCCTTTGTGCCCCGATACCAAAATTGTTTCTAACATTAGGCTCCATGGGGGATAGAGTCATCTCTGTGATGCTCTAAGGAGTCATTTTGCAGCTCCAGTGCCTTACTGTTGGGCTATGGGATCACCTACTAAACCAAAACAACAATAAAACTAAAACAAAGAATAGAAAGTACAATATTTACAAAACATAGGAGCCACTGAAGGCTCAGACAAAACATTTCTTCAGAAATTGCCCATTCACTAGGCTGCTGAAAACTTCTTCACCTTCCAAACGTCGCAACCGGTACTTGTTATTTGAGAAAATCTCAGAGATTTTGAAAGGCCCGATCCACAGGGCTTCAAATTTGTTTTGTTTTCCCTTATCTTGTTTAGGAGCATCCCATTTTAGAACTAGGTCTCCTATATGGAACCGCTCCTTCTTGGCCTTCTTATAGAAAACCTGCTTGATCTTTTGCTGATGGTCCTGAATTCTGTCCACTTTCTGCTCCCTGGCCTACTGGACCTCCACTAGCTGATGAATCCTTCTGATCATGTCATCAGGATCCTCCTGATGGTCCTGGATGAATTTTGCTACAGGAATGGCTAAATTAGAGGGGAAAATAGCCTCCGCTCCATAGACTAATTGGAAAGGAGAGACACCGATAGATCTCTTTGTGGTCACTCAGTCGACCCACAGAGAAAAATTTAATCTGGAATGTCAGGCCTTCTTGTTGTCTTTCACTAGCCTTTTGATGATCCTTATTAGGCTTTTGTTGGAGGATTCTGCCAAACCGTTTCCCTATGGATAATATGGGGTGGAGTGAATCAGTTTGATCCCGAACTGTTCACATAACTTGGCTAATGGCTCAGACCCGAAAACAACTGCATTATCAGTGACAATCTTATTTGGGCAGCCGAACCTTGTAATGAGGTCCTCCAGGAATCCAATGATTACCTTGTGGGAAGCACTCCTGGTAGGGATAGCTTCAATCCACTTGGTAAAGAAATTTGTAGCAGTCAGGATCCACCTGTGCTGCCCACTGGAAGCAGGGTGAATTTCCCCAATGAAATCTAGGCCCCACTGCTGGAAAGGTCCTGAAACCACCACCGGATTTAACGACAGAGACTTGAGCTGCTGCTTTCCTACAAATTTTTGACATTTGATGCAGGCTCTGACCTTTTTGCAGACGTCGGTGAACACGGTAGGCCAGTAGTATCCAACCCTGAGGATTTTGTGGGATGTGGCTTTCCAGAAATGGTGCCCTCCGCACAGGCCACTATGAAATTCAGCCACGACCATTTCAGCCTCTTGTGGACTCATGCATTTTAAAAGCACCCCCAGGGGGTCTTTCCAATATAATATTTGATCGATCAGGCAGTATCTGACTACCTTGAGCTTTAGATCTCTTGCTTTGTTCCTTTGCAGGCTGTCTGGGGGCTGCAACTATTGCAGAAAGTATATGACATCCTTATACCAAGGACATCGAGCTAATGGGGGCTCTCTTCGAGGGTCCATTTCAAATAGCCAACTTTGTGGAATTCCTGAGAATTCGTTTATGAAACTTATCCCCAGAGCTTGGAAGTTTACCTCAGCCAACAGCTTGGATAAACCTTGACCTTTGATCAATTTGGTGGGCCTTATTTCCAGGTCAAATTCCAGGATTTTGGCTATCCATTTGCTCGTCCTCCCGTCTATGTCAGGCTAAATAAGAATGTCTTTAACAATAGTCAAGGGGACATAGGCGATGATCTTTGACTGCAGGATGTAGGTTCTAAAAGATTTGAGAGCTTTTACTAGAGCATAGGCCTACTTCTCCATAGTGTCATACCTGACTTCGGCGTCTCTCAATGCTTGGCTGAAATAAGAAATACGCTGCTCTAATTCAATGTCATTTGTCTGTAATAGAACAACAGCCACCATGTCTGGTGAGGTGAAGGAGAAAATAAGGAAATCCTTTGAGTAGTCGGGACTGATAAGCACAGGAGCTTCAGTCAGGGGCTTCTTGATTTGCTCAAAGTAATGCCGCGATTGAGGGGTCCACCTTACTTCATTTCCTTTCTTCAACATGGTTGTTATAAGCTTTACCTCCTCAGAAAAGTTAGGCACAAACCTCCTTAGAAAATTAATTTTACCGAGGAAAGATTGGACCTCCTTCTTGGACCTCGGGATCGATAGGGCTTGTATCGCCTCAACTCTGCTGGGGTCAATTATGACTCCTTCCGCTGATACTATGTGGCCTAGTAACTTTCCCTCCTGCATGGAGAACAGAGATTTATTGGGGTTTAATGAGATGCCAAAATTTCTACATTTCAGGAAGACCTTCCTGAGATGATGACGGTGTTCTTTATTAGATTTTGAAAACACTGTGATGTCATCCAGATAAACGACCACAACTTTATCCTTTTCCCCAACAAAAGCTATGTACATGGCACGCTGAAACGTTTCCCCTACATTCATTAATCCAAACGGCATCTTAGAATACATGAATGTGCCCCATGGAGTGGTGAATGTTGTCTTTTCCCTGTCCTTAGGCAGAATAGAGACTTGATTGTAGCCAGAGAAACCATCGATCATGGACATTCTGGAAGCCCCTGTTACCCTCTGCAGTATATGTTCCATCTTTGGCAAGGGGTAGTTATCCTTTTGTGAGCTCATGTTCAGGTTTCTGAAGTCTACACAGATTCGGATCTCTCCATTCTTTTTCCTTACTGGCACCAAGTTGGCCACCCACTCTGAATATCTCAGTGGTACAATGATCTGATCTTCAAGCAACTTCTTCACTTCCCTCTCCATGATAGGCAACAACATAGGATTGATCTGTCTTACCTTCTGCCTAAATGGCTTTGCCTCCTCTTTTAATGGGATTTTATGCTCGATGACAGAGGTGTCATAGGTTTTGAGGTCTTCATAGGTCCAGGTGAAAAAATCATCATTCCCTCAAAATTCCAATGTATTCATACCTCTGCTCCTTTGTCAGACTTCTTGACAATCTGACGAACTTGGGCTCACTCTCAGTCCCAATGTTGCACTGAATAGTACCAGTGTTATCCTCCGAGGTCTCTCCTTTTAATGATACATCATTTATATCGAAAATCCTCTCCAAAGGAACCAGTCCCCTTGGAATATGATTGCTAGGAAGCTGCACAATGTTACGCTTTGCAATCTTATTCAGAAAATTACCCCCGTCAAGCCTTTCTTCAGAGACAGAGTCTTGGTCAATGTGCATCTCTGAAAATTCTTTGACAGTCTCCAAGAAATTCTTGATCTCGAAATCATCCTCGAATACCTTCCAATGTTTGACGTTGTTAGGTATGGAGGGCCTATATTTCACTTCTACATCATATCTGCATTTAGGCGGCAAGGGTACTCTGAAATTACTTGCTGATGTAGCCAAGGAATCTTCCATCGTGTTCTCCTCTCGTGGGATGAAAGAAATGTTAAATGCTGAGAAGAAACTGTCAACTAGGTCCCACACCTCATTTCTGTAGCTTCTGAGTCGAGGATGCTTAGCCCGATAGGCGTTTCTGATCTGTTGGACCACCAACTCTGCATCTCCAAACACTGCTACCTCTTGAATTCCCATTTCCCTTGCGGCTCTTAACCCCAGGACAAGAGTTGCATACTCTTCCACATTACTGGTAGCTTCAAATTCTAATTTGTATGACAGAGATATGATTTCCTGAGCAGGTGACACAAAGACTACCCCAGCTCCAGCGCCTTCCCTGGAAGAGGCTCCATCAAAGAACATTTTCCAGACGGGGGTGATGGAGGGAGGAAATTTAGGGGAAATGGTGGGTTGCTTTCTGAGTTAAAGAGGACGTTTGGGAGCATGAGTGAGTTGAAGTACACTGGAACCTAGATCAATATCTAAGGTGAAAATGGGATGGTTGGTAGGGTTGGCCTCATCACTGATTATATAGGCCAATTGGGCTTCCCTGTATAGTCTTCTATGCTCTCCTCCAAACACTAGGATAGTAGCGTATGTGAGGTCCATCTGCAAGGTTCCCCCCAGTATTTTTATCCAATATCTTGATAACAACATACCAAACTTGGGGGGTACATCGGCCACTGCAATATCCATGACCACACTTTTCATGGGCAGTTGAAACAAGGTCACGACCAGGTCTTTGATAACGCCTAGACACTGAACTTTTCTGAAGTCAAAGGAATAGAGGTCATGATAATCTTGGGTGAATTCTAGTCCTAACTCTTCCATGACATTTTTGAGCATAAGGTTGTGAGAGGCCCCCGAATCCATCAAGAAATTGTGCAGTACCTTGTCATGTTTGTTCAAGGAAGTGTAGAAGGGAGGGGATGAGTCATTCCTATCTTCCACCATAGGACCTAGAATAACTGCAGGCTTTTCATCTTGCAAATTGATGGAGTCCGTGGGAAGGCTTGAGACCTCAGACTGTAAAAGCTCATAGAAGTGTTTCTTGAACCCATCATGTTTAATCAATTCAGTCAGGGGCACAGGGATTCTAATTTTTTGAATTTCATGCTCGAAATTAAAAGGAGATGAGAGATTTGGGATTTCTCTTATTTTGGGAACATGATTTTGGATAATGGGAGAGAGGGGTTGGGTTTTCTTACCTCTGTGACTGTCTGTTGCTTCATTAGCAGGCTTCTCTGTTCTAGCGGACCGCTCAGGAATTTCGAGCACTATAGTCTTTTCCTTGGACCGCAGATCATACCTGCCTTGGCCGCCACTAGTCTTGTCTCCCTTACTCAATTCATTTAACTCACTGTCCATGAGAGACTCCTCATATGCTGATTGGGTGAGATGAGTAAAAGGAGGAGTGTCCCCGAAGCAATGGATTTCAATATCTAGCTCATTTGTTTCCCCTTCTTCCCCCTCGGCCACAAAATTGTTTTGTAAAGGGGCTTGAATCTTCTGGTCTTCTCTGTCTCTTCCCCTCTCCCTTTGCACAGTCGGAGAAGAAATATTGTTGGGCCTTCTGAAATCTCCTCCCTTTTTGGCATTTTGGGGACCCTTGTATGCTTGCCTCCCTTCCACCCTCATTCTCTCCATCTCTGCAGACAGAGACTTCACCATCCTGGTCAATTCATCCACTTGAGGGTGGGGCACTGATGGGTCAGAAGTCAAGGCTTCCGACCTTCCCTTTCTCATGTCTGCATCGGCCTTGTTTCTCAGTCTATCAGCTGCTAATACATTAGATTCCACTTCTATGGCCGCATCTTGCATTTGATCCAAGGAGGTGGCTCTTCTTTCTCTCAATAACAGGCAGAAATCGGGGCCAAACGCACTAGCATAAGAAATTTTGGCCGAGGCTTTTGAAGGCTTTATTTCGGCAGGGATTTTATTATACATCTTATTGAATCTTTTGGAGAAGTCAAAGACAGATTCTCCATTCATCTTCTTTAAAGACCCAAACTCTGTCATGTAATACATGAAATCCTTCCTATCTCCCCACTGCCTCAGGAAAGCACTATCCAGAGCTTTAATCCCAGCAATAGATCCTGGAGCCAATCCTCTAAACCACTTCCTCACCTCACCATCCAGGCTCTGGATGAAGAATCTCATCTAGACATCTTCATTTTCAATGTTGAGGTTGTCTGCGTAACTGTAGAAAGAATCCAGGTGCTCTTCCGCAGTTACGTCCCCTTCCCCGGTGAACTTGGGCATGTATTTCAAGTAATCTCCAGCAGGGAGAGGATTCATAGGATGGGGTAGAGCTAAGGGAGCATATCTGGCAGCAACTATGACATCCATTATATTCAGAGGGGGATTAGCACCGGCCATAGAAATATTAGGTGGAGGAGAACTGGGAGGAGAAGGAGTTCGCGAAGGGGCTACTGGGAGTGAGTCCCGAAGTGGAGTGGGAAACAAGAGGGGATTTAAGGAGAAAGCTAACGAGATCAAGTCAGTAGGTGTTTTTCTTTGCACAGGAGTAGTAAATATGGGAGTGGGGAAATCTTCTGTGGTCCCGAGTCTACACCAAGGTACAAATTTAGGGGAGAGGGGAGTGACAAGGTCTTGTCCCTCCGGTCCCAGACCAGGAGAGGAAAACTCAACAGGAACACTCTCGAAATTTAGGAAATGGGAAACTTCAGAAACAGGTCTGTCAAGAAACTGAGGAAGAGAAAAAGGAGTTCCCACAGAAGGAGATGGCGGATTACCTGGTTCGGTGGTAGATGCTTCTTCTTCAGAGGCCTTTCCCTTTCTGAGCACCACTTCTAGATTTGTTTCAGGCATAGCTAGAGGTAACTGTGGATGAGACCGCGTATGCCTATCCATGAAAGCCACAATTGATGCAGTAGGTTCACCCCAGTGGGGTCGTCACAATGGAGTCACCAGGTGCACAGCAACAATCTTGATAATTATGATATCTGATGCACCTTCATAATCAGTTAATCGTTGTCGTTAAATCCCAGGGAAAATTTTCAACTTCGTCCCCGACAACGGTGCCAGAAATGTTAGTGTTAGAAGTCACTCCTGGATTGCTTGCAGGAGTAGAGCCCAACGCCCATTAGTTTTATGTCACGATTTTTTTAATGGGGTGATCAAATGGATAAAGACTCAGGATAGTATAGCTTTAACTCAGGAAACTGGGCCTGGTATGTAGAAATCAAGGGAGGTATTGATCCAACTTTTGTCAGTGAGTTGATTAAAGGGTGGTAGATGGAAGACTTGTGAGGAGGGTGAGAAATACTGCCTCAGGCAACAGGCCTTCAGAAGCTTGAAAAAGAAAAACTCAGAAGCCAAGATCCTCTTGGTCCAGAGTTTCAAAGAGTTGAGGGGTGACTCGACTGAATCCTTCAATTCCAAGTCGTTTCAGCGCTGAGAACATCACAAGAATTGATTAGAAACAATGTGACTATTACAGTGATCCAACCTACATCATTCAATAGCAACCACAACTCGACTGGATCCTCCAATTCCGAGTTGTTCTAAAACAACAAACAAAGAAATGGAAGGGAGGCTGACATCTATAAAGTAATAAATCTCAAATGCCTTATACATTAACCAGAGCGACCAACACTTCATCAAAACCTTACAATCGGGAGCTTTGCTCAACCATCAATACTTACAAAAATACAAAGACTGACTCTATATACTCAGGAAAATTCACCTCACAGAGGCGTGTCCAGTCACCAAAAGCTTGGTGTCCCTTCAGTGAAACTCGTATTGATATCTTTCTTTAAGTGCCATCTTAACTACACAAGGCTCCTGCAAGGAGGGTAGCTGAGCCATTAAATGTTGGGCTAGCATGCGCAGACTTCTCTGTCGAGTCGAGGACTTCGACATGGCTTCTTTGAGAAAATTGATGCACATGACCTCTTCAGGCAGATGGCTTGCCAGACCCTCCATCCCCTCACTTAATGAATGAAAGGAGGTTCCAACCACCCGCTCTTGCCGTCATTTACTCCAGGAGAGAAACAGTATGGAGATTGGATCCGATGGCGCCTGGAGGTCACGACGATCCCCTCTATAACTGAAATTGGAACCTT
>JASDQU010737600.1:227175-239855 GCA_032191745.1 Picea mariana | reverse complement strand
CTGTACGTCACAATATTAGGATATTATGATGTCATGATTGGTATGGACTGGTTGGAATCACATGAGGCGATACTCAACTGTATGACAAAATGGTTGACCTTGGTTGATGATGAGGGAAAGAGACATGTGATTATAGGTCAGAACTAGGGAGTTTCCCTGAGGTTCATCTCTTCCTTGCAGCTATGGAAGAGCATGCGCAAGGGATGTAAGATTTATGCGATCCTTGAGTTAAATGAGAAGGGAGTAGTGGAAGGTCTAAAACACCTTCTGATGGTGAGAGAGTTTGTGGATGTCTTCCCGGAAGAGTAACCCAGGATGTCATTGGAGAGGGAATTGGAATTTACCATAGACCTAAAACTAAGGACTGAACTGATAACAAGAATGCCTTATCAGATGTCGACCGCAGAGTTACAAGAGTTGAAAATGCAACTGAAGGAGTTGCTAGACCTGAGACTTATACGTTCAAGTGTGTCACCATGGGGTGCACCGATTATCTTCATATGGAAGAAGGATGGGTCATGGAGACTCTATATTGACTATCGTCAATTGAACAAAGAAATGATCAAGAATCAGTACCCGTTGCCAAGGATTGATGATCTATTCAATCAAATGAAAGGGAAGACGGTGTTTTCAAAGATCAACTTGCAATTAGGGTATCACCAGTTACGGATCAATGAGGATGACATCCCTAAGACCGCCTTTAAGATGAGGTTTGGACATTACGAGTTTATTGTTTTATCGGTTGGAATGATGAACGCCCCAGGGGTATTTATGAGTTTGATGAGCGGGGTGTTCTGTGAATACTTGGACAAGTTCATCCAAGTATTCATTGATGATATTTTGATTTACTCTCAAACGATGGAGGAGCATGATAAACACTTGTTCTTGGTACTACAGTGTCTATGAGAGAACAAATTGTATGGGAAATTTTCCAAATGCTTGTTTTATCAATCGAAGATTTACTACTTAGGGCATGTCATCTCCAGTGAAGGTATCTCCATTGATCTAGCAAAGGTCGAGGATATTATGGAATGGCCTGCACCGACGAATGTCCCAGAAGTGTGTAGCTTCATGGGTTTAGCAGGATACTATCGATGGTTCATCGAGGGATTCTCAAAGATATCAAATCCGATTACAGATTTGCAGAATAAGAACAAGAAGTTTGTTTGGACTGAGAAATGCACAGAGGAATTTCAGAGGCTCAAGGAGTTTTTGACAACGAAATCGATACGGAAGGTCCCTGACATGGACATGGACTTCTTGGTATGTACTAACGGATCCAAGGAAGAATTAGGCAAAGTCTTGATGTAAGATGATCGAGTGATCGCTTACATCTCGAGAAGGTTGAGAAGGCATGAGGAGAATGAGGCAACACATGATTTGGAGTTGTTAGCCATTGTTTATTCCTTGAAGGTTTGGAGGCACTACCTTATTGGATGGGAATTCGAACTAAAAATAGACCACTATGGACTACAACACATCTTTACGCAAAGTGACTTGAACATGCGACAATGGTGTTGGTTGGAATTTCTTAGCGAGTACGATTTTGAGATTACTTACATAAAGGAAACAATGAAAAGAGTGGCTGACGCGTTGAGTCGAAGACCGCGCATATTTTCGGTGATGTCTCTTTAGACAAATCTATATGAAAAGATTCTAACCTTACAATGCGACGATGAATGGTACAAAGAGGTCAAGGTTTTAATCGAACATAACACAATGATGGTACCAAGATTTGAAGGATTTACGTTGGACGACGATGGATTATTGAGATTTAAAAATTGAATTTACATACCACCGAATGACAAGTTGAGGAGTTTGATCCTAAATGAGGCTCATAGAGCAGTGTACATGGCTCACCCAGGAGTCAACAAGATGAGGGAAGACCTTAAACCCTTATTCTTCTGGAAAGGAATGAAGGCAGACATAGTCAACTACGTGGCAAGATGTCTATAATGTCAGCAGGTGAAGGATGAACATAGACATCCAACAAGATTAATATATCCACATGCTATTCTGGAATCAAAATGAGAGGTCATTTTTATGGATTTCATTGTTAGATTTCCACTGACGGCAAGGAGACACGACTTGATTTTTGTGGTAGTTGACACCCTGACGAAGAGTGCTCATTTTATTCATGTGCATACAACATATCAGGCACCTGACATAGCTAGAGTTTTCATCAGTGATATTGTGAGGCTGGATGGCATACCTAAGAGGATTATATCCAATCGAGGATCGATGTTTACGGGACGATTTTGGACTATTTTCCAAGAGGACTTGGGAACCCAACTTAACTTTAGTACTGTGTATCACCCAGAGACAGACAGGAAGACCGAACGAACAAACCAAATCTTGGAGGACATGTTGCACATGTACGTGATGGACCAACAAAAGTGATGGGAAGAATTCTTACCACTGATAGAATTTTCATATAACAACAGTTATCAAATCACCATTAAGATGGTGTCTTTCAAGTTTCTTTACGGGCAACCAGGTCGAACGCCTTTGAGTTTGGATTGGCTTGAGGATAGGGTCTTGGTGGGATTGAAAGCGATCCAAGAAATGGAAGATCAATGCAAACTATAAGACAAAATATCAAGGAAGTGTGAGATTGACATTAGAGTTATGTCGATGCACATTGTGTCGATCGTAGTTATGAATATTGGCGATCAATTCTTCTTGTGGGTGAAACTCCATAAGAGTTCAATCAAGTTTGGAAAGGTGCTAAAATATCTTCTAGGTTCAGGAGATCCTGAGAGATTGTGGAAAGGAGAGGGTCATGGCCTATTTGACTATCCTTGACTAATTCTTTGAGGCATATGCACGATGTCTTTCACGTATTTGTTTTGAGACATTATGTTAGTGATCCTACTCATATGGTTGAATTGAGTACCTTGCAAGTATCAGATGAGGGTGTGCTCACGGCTGAGCCAATCTGCATCTTGGACCATCGCATTCAACAGCTATGACATCGAACCGTAGATTAAATCAAGGTCCAGTGGGAAAATACAATTTGCACTCGACGACCTGGGAGGATGCATATGATATGCGCCAACAATTTCCATTTTTTGTTGATAGATAGACTTATGATATTGTGATACACCTTATTTCGACACTTATATACTATGAAACTTCGGGATGAAGTTTAAAACAATAGGGGGTGTATGTAACATCCCACTCTTGCGCACACTGAGAGAACTTATTCTTTGAGGACACTTGCTGGCAAGTGATCCAGATTATTATACTATTGGTCGTTCGATTATGATTATGAGACATTATGGATTGATGATATGTTATTTTGTTGTATTCACATAGACAAGTGCTATTTGATTGGCTTCTCCTAAGTGTGCAGTACTTTGGAAATTGAGGATGCAGAGGCATCGATGAAACCCCTTAGACTCTAGATCGAGTCACGGAGTGGACTATTTGGTTTGAATGTTGTTGATGTGACATGGTGCATATTATTAGATGTTATGATGATTGATTATTATTCCTGACATGATTCATTGATGGATCCAGGCTGACGATAGATTTTTGACCAGATTCACATGTGGAGTAGAGGGGTCATGCACGACAACTAGAGAATTTGAGGGGGAGGTGTGGGAGCAGCCCTGCCACAGCCTACTAGCACTCCCTTTGTGGCTCAAACTATAGGTTAATGATTACCTAGTTCGAGAAGACCCACAATCCCATGAGGGTAGATTGTGACAGTCATTCACGATGATTCTAAGGGGTGCGCAATAAGGCAGGGGCCTTATTCCTTAGAGGCCCTTAGTCTCTCACAAGATCACCTGACAGAGTATTGACTCCAGGGGTTTTTTATGTCTACCAAGTCAGTCAAGAGGCGAGTGGCACCCTTGGAGCATGTAGTGTGTCCTGAAGGGCACGTTGCGCAAGGAAACCGGAAAGAGGCAAGTGGAACCCTTGGAGCATGTGGTGTGTCCTAAAGGGCACGTCACGCAAGGAAAACATAAAGAGGCGAGTGGCACCCTTGGAGCACCTAGTGCATCCTAAAGGGCACATCGTGATTTTAACTGGTAAAGTGAATAAACCTAGTCAGCCTTAAAATGAATGAGGTGATAAGTAAGAATCAAAAACATTTTTCCCTAATAAAAATGCCTCCCAGCCTAGAGAAATTAAACCCTAGGTCTAAGTAGAACATGTGGTCATAATAATAATAATAATAAACAAACATGTAATGAGAAGGGGGTTAAGAAATTCAAGTTTATTTATTAAAGTCAAATTATCATGGACGATTAAAATTTTAAAAAGGGAAGTGGTTGTTTTTATCTATTTTGCTAATTTAATTTTAGTTAAAAAGAAAAGAGGGTAAATGGTTGTTTCATCTACACTTGCTAAATTTATTTTTTAATTAAAGAAGAAAAAGGGTAAATTGTTGTTTTATCTACACTTGCTAAATTGATTTTTAGTTAAAAAGTAAAAAGAGGGAAACTTAAAAGAAATAGGAAACTTAAAGAAAAAGGGGGAAACCTAAAGAAAAGGGGAAACATAAAGAAAAAGCTGAATGTCTAACTTAGTAAGGAATCTTGCCTTGGGAACTTGCTATTTATGAACTCAACTAGGAATTAAGTAAGGCGTAAGTCATTTAAGATTTTTAAGGGAATATTGGGACACCTAGGAGAATTTTTAGGAATGCTTTTAGGTGGGTGAGGGAAATAGGAATATTTAATTAATTAATAAAATTGATTTTATGGTGCAACTAGGGGATGGGTGACATGTGTACGGGGGAGTTTTTTCCTAATTAATTAAATGAAAAAGGAATTTAATGAGAATTTTGGAAACTAATTACTTGAAAAATCTATAAAAAGGATGGAAGAGGAGGAGTATGGATCTCATTTTTATGTGTAACATTACACTGCTAAATTTTTGTCTTGACTAAACTTCTCTTGTGGGAGTTGGGATACCCATCTTGGGTAACGAGTGGTAGCTTGACCTTGCAAGGTGAGTTGGGTGCTAGTGGTTCTTTGGTATTGTGTGTGTGGCCCCTTTGCAGCTTGGGGGGCTTAGGGGGAAGAAGAGTACCCCCTAGCATTGGCTTGGAGGTACCGGTGAGGTCACATCGGTTGGAAAGTAGGAGCTGGATGGAGTGCACGAGACAATGACTCAGATCTTTTGCATTGGGATAAGGTACACCTATTAAAGTTGTTACTTACAATTGAAATTTAATTTACGAATGTTTTTTTTTGTTCTCGATTGAGGATTTCATTTCCTTGATCTTTCTTGCACCTTCTTTCCTATGGTATTTGTAATCCCCTTGCTTGTTGTATTCTGAATTGATTTCCCTTGGTGAACCCGACTTCTGATTGCAATGAATTCTCGGTGTGGGTTTTATTGATTATTATGAAGAGATTGTGTTTTTATCTTCCATCCCTTATCCGTTAGTCATCAGTCTGTTCCTAAGCAGTCGGTTAGGAGCCGAATCGACGGTCGTCACCTTGGTGTTTAAATACCTATAGATTCAAATTCCCTACTTTTCTGTGCATGGATGGTGACTGAAGGATATTTTTTTCCCAACTATTTATCCCTCACTTATCTCTGTGTTTGATTGATTCTTGGCTGAATGTTTAGTCTTGCGTCTTCTTGTGAATGAGTACCTCTGTGTTTTGATTTCTTAAACTCCAAAAAAAATTGCATTTCCTTGAAATATTATCCCTGCATTTCTTTGATTGATTACCTTTGCATTTCCTTGAAGGATCAACTATGCGTTTTCCTTTTGGGGGGATAAAATCTCAGCGTTGAATGGTAAAACCTCTATGTTTATTTTAATGATGATCTCTTGCATTTTGGAAGCAGTAAATATCTTCGTTTTAATGATTGTGTTACAATGAATTTGTTATCCATGATTGTCATTACACCGATTTTATTATCCATGATTGTGTTACAGCAACGATTTGTTATCCAGGATTGTTAATACAATTATTTGTTATCCATGGTTGTGTTACCGTGATTTGTTATCCATGATTGTGATTACAACGATTTTGTTATCCATGTTGTTATTACAACTATTTTTCTTGGCGATAACACAACAATATTTATTATATTACCCAACGCCTCGATTGGTATAATATCTGTGTTTTTTTTTATGCTATGTCTATGTTCCTTGGTAAGTTATCTATGTTTTTCTTTAAACGATATATCATTATGAATTTACCCTTATCATTATAGTATCACTACGAATTTGATACCTATGATATCACTTTACTTAGTGATTTTGTGGCACATTACACAACAATACATTTACCCACGAATTTCATTGTTGATACCTGAGTTTTCAATGACCCCCTCTGTGTTTTTGTGTATTTATTTCCCCCAGCGAATGGAATTTTAACCTTTGTTGACAATGATTTGAATATTTATTGAGGACTGTGACGTCCATATGGCCCTCCCTCACCACCTGCAGGTCGAAAGGTCCATGTGCGCACACAGGATCTTCTTCTACTCGGCCCGAAGAACTCTTGAATAGTTCTTCTATTTCCCTGTCGAGAAATTTTCACCCAGAGATATCTTCACGCGATCTCCCTCTCTTTACTGATCGGGGAATCAGAACTCGCGACTTCGCGAGTCTAATGGTTGAGCGCTGCACTCTCGAATCCCCGAGACCCGATGTCTCAGTCAACGCTGACTTCCTCCTGTCGGAACTTTCCTTATCGCGATTTCGCTACTCACAATATCGAACCACTCGATTTACCGACTTCTGAATCCCGATACACCGATATTTCGATGCACTCATGGGTCGTCCCTTCAGCTTCCCGTCACTTCTATCAGGATATCGGACTTCGCAGGATCGCAAAACCTAATGCCAAAATGTTCGAGACTTTACTTTCCCCGAACTCCGATAAGGTGTGCCACCTGTCTTCCACCGAACTCCTGTGGCGCCACACTGTTTAAGTCATCGTTGGGATATCGCGGGTCACGATTCCAGGTTGCAAGAATACCCTGTCCTCAAAACTCCCGATACTCTGAACCCCGACGAAGCCCCGATCCACGATACGTGTGTGAATCCAACGACCCTCGTGGTCCCGATCAACGGCTCCTCCCCTCCTGAGCTTGGAACCTTTTGGGAATATGTCACCTTATCTTCCCTGATCTGACGATTCGCGAAGCTTCACAGATTCTCCTCGGAGAATACCAACCGTCCGTCCCTTCCGGAGGAATTCTGCGAAAGGACCAAGAGTTCCTTTTCACTGAACTCATTCGCCCGCTCGTAAACTTATAGTACCAGCTTGAACACTTCAACCCAACTCCTATGTACAATCCTTTGATGAATATTGAAGGCCTAACCCTCTTGAGATTTTATCAAAGATCTTTGCACGCACTCCTTGCAAAAACCCTTCAACCACATCTAAGTGTTGAAGTCTTTGACTCTGCACATGCCTACAACAGCAGTCTCCTAACTCTTTACTCAGGTTCGCAACCCTGAGATTCCCCCTGGCCTGCGCACTCCTTGCACGGCTCCTGTGTCTAACTACACTTCTGGGGTGAATGAGAACAAAAGCTATCTCTAATTAATCCCTCTGTCAACGCACTCCTTGCGGACAATTCAACTGCACTCCTTGCAGGAATTCTCTAGCTCAAATAGAGAAACAATTGAAACTCATTCCCTCTTCCTTCCAGATTTCAATCTCACCAAGAAATCACATACACAGCATATAAAGTAAATGCAGAACAGGAAATAACCATTCATGAGCATAACATCGATACACAGAGAATCCGACACAAAACCATGAATTTGAACCAATCTTCTTCTATTAATTCAAATATCAGTACATGGGTGTTTTCTACACAACTCTCTGCTTTCTCTTGCTCCAATTGCTTCTTAATTATGTTACAGTGATACAATGAGGGTGTCTATATATGTTTCCCTCTTGCTTCCTAAACTGTCTAGTCGAGAATTAAAATCCTATATACCTGCATTAACTATATTAAATGTTGTCTATCTATTAAAGCACGAGAGCTATCCGCTCAAGGTCCATTTACAATATACAAGTGTTCTTCATCTTAAATGACTCATTTAAGATCGTGCAACAATTTCAAATCAATTTCAAAATTTGTGTTGGTTTATCCAGCGGTCTTCCGCTTCTGCACTGGCTCGCTTGATGAGTCAGCGATGCTCCTGCATTAGACTGCATTTTAACCTTTGTTGACAACGATTTGAATATTTATTGAGGACCGCAATTTAACCTTTTTGGACAATGATTTGAATATTTATTGAGGACTTTGTTTTAACCTTTGTTGACTGTGATTTGAATATTTATTGAGGTCTGTGTTTTATATGGAATGTGTGGTTGCGTTTTTAACCTTTGTTGACAACGATTTGAATATTTATTGAGGACTGTGTTTTAACCTTTGTTGACTACGATTTGAATATTTATTGAGGATTGTGTTTTATATGGAATGTGTGACTGTGTTTTTAACCTTTGTTGACAACAATTTGAATATTTATTGAGAATTGCATTTTAACCTTTGTTGACTACGATTTGAATATTTATTGAGGACTGTGTTTTATATGGAATGTGTGACTGCCCTTTTAACCTTTGTTGACAACGAATTAAATGATAATGGTACGTGTAATTGTTGTGTATAGATGGTTAAGCGTGCCTATGAATTCAATATATTTGACAATAATTGTATTTACATTTGTATGGCAACGATATGTCCATAGCTTTATCAAAAGTATTACCATTAGATTTATAAACAGACCTTAATAGACATCGATGTTAGTCAGGTGATTATTATTATAGTGATTATGACAATGATTTTTATGACAACGATTTGAGTATTTATTGACAATGATTTTATATGTAATGGTGACTTTGAATTGATTGTTTATTGACATCGAATTTATATGTAATGTGTGGCTTCGATTTGTGTATTTATTGACAATAGTTTTATATGTAATGGTGACTATGAATTGAATGCTTATTGACAACAATTTTATATGTAATGTGTGGTTGTGATTTGAATATTTATGAACAACGATTTTATATGGAATGTGTGACTGCGGTTTGAATATTTATTGACAACGAATTTATATGTAATGTGTGGTTGCGATTGAATAATTATTGACAACGATTTTATATATTAAATGAAAACAATATCATATATTAATTCTGCTATATAATATATTTAATAGACCGCAATATAATCTAGACAACCTTTATTAATAGATAGAAATATATGTTAGACAACGATATCAATGCTAGACAACTATCTATTAATAAACAAAGATTTTGCAGTTAAACTGTGTTACCATTGTCAGACATAGATCTATTTTTAGACATCAATGTGGATTGTTGACAATGAACTTTTATGGACAACAATATTAAGGTTAGATAGCACTTTCTTTGTAGATACCAAAATGGAATATTCCATAGATGGATAATCACATCCTTTAATTGATGTATTTTTTCCTTAGATTTTTTTTCACCAAGAATTTAACGTGATGTATGATTGTACTGTAGTTAGTTCTCCCCTGCATCTTGTCGACTTGTTGCTTGGGTGCATGGGTATAATATTCACATATTTTGATAGATAATTTGTTCTCCTAGCGTTTTGGATTTATCCTTGGGTTATGGTCTAGATATGTTATGTTGCGCCTCGGTTATTGTCTCACCTATCGCCTTGTGACGACATGATTCTTGATGAGGGGATCATTGCGCGCCCTAATGGATATATGAGATGATAACCTGTCCAGATTTTTTTGCTTCCCGACGTGGGCGTGTTGCTCGTTGTAATTGATTTTGGTACCTTGTTCTAGAACGCCTTAATATGTTTGGTTTTTTGTGCCATAGAAGTTTCTAGTTACTGGTCGTCGAAGCTGTTGTGTCGGGTGGTTGATGATTTTCCTTTATATTGTAGGCATTGTCTTTCTTTTGTCGGGAGGGTAGTCATTTTGATCTGTCTATTGATTATCACACGTTTCATCCAGTTGCCTGATGTGCTAGTGTCTGAGTCGTTGTTTTCTGTTGCCTGATCTGTGTGTGTTGTGTTTTTCGTCAAGTTGTGTTGTTTAATTTTTTTCATTGTTGTCATCCTATTAAAAAAAAAAAATGCTTTTGCATTGTGTTGCATGTAGTCGTAACGACGGGGTCGTTACATAAGTTACTATACACACTAGTATCATATTTTGTAAAAACAAATAGGTAATTTTTATATCGGATGATTCCTAGTTTTATTTTTCATGGAGATTTTGAAAATTCCAAGGGACAAACAAGGGGAAAACCAAGACATGCTGGTAGGGATGTCCAAAAAAGTGTAGAAGAATATGATAAAAGAAACGAACATAATTGTGCCGCAAGAGGAGCCATCCCAACTACAATGTGCATCGGAGGTATGTAATCATTTATTTATTCTTTTATGTACATTGAATTTAATTATTGCATGAAATGCTATTTTTCAATTGTTTTTTTGTAGAAAATAAAAAAAATAGAACCCATTCAACACATAAGATAGGACGATGAGGAATAAAAGGGTTGATCGTAAACTTTGTGAGTATTTACATTTTCAACCTTTTTTAAGATTTCAGGTTTGTTGTGATCTTTATATTTAAATAATTAACTTACACTTGTCCATGGATGTCTTCCAATAGGTGCTAAAATACAAAGAGGAGCCAACCCACGAATTGATAAACATTGGGTTAAGTATGGGTTGTGAGTATATATTGAAGTATGAAAGTTTAATTGAACAATTTGTAAGTATCTATGTTGTTTAACTTCCCTTGTTTTATAATTAATGTAACAACTAGAAAAAATTATATCAATTGTGCTTTGTCATGGTGTATTAAACATGCAAGAAACAAAATATGGAATGCATCCAACATAGGATATTTTGAGACAATGCATGAAGCATGGCTTCGAAAGAATGTATATTGTAGATATACTTATTACAATTTATTTTTAATGTTTTCTTGATCGGCTTGTTTTTTATGTTTGTCCCCTTCACCTTATATATATATATATGGAAGGTGAAGGGGAAGAACATAAAAAACAAGCCGATTAAGAAAACATTAGGTTAAATAACAAAAGTATAATATTTCCTACAAATGGTCAAGAAATGAGGCATGCACGCAGCTCAAGTGATGACAACAATTCAAGTGATGAATGAAAATCAATATAAATGAATGTTTTGGAATATTTTTCTTTGAAAATCAGGGATTTTGTTGAATGTACTCAACATATTGTCCCAATTGTCTGAGGATATGTTACTAATAAGTGCAACAATTACATATTGGTTGCAATTTGATTATAGTGGACCTTTACATTGTCCATTTTTGTATGACAAAGGGTCTCTTATTCATATATAATAAATTGGGTTTCTTATTTTATTGCATTGTCGAATATTGTAAAATGTTGTGTTGTTGAATAATTAATATTTGGATGATTTACATTGTTACAAATAAAATATGCGTAATTTGTTTGATAATGCATTAATTYAATCATTATATCAAAATGCGATAACAAAAATATAAAACAATATTATTATTAAAAAATATTTGATTTTGAAATGATTAATTGAAAATTTGTAAAAACAACAATTAATTAAAATATATACATATCGGTGCACTATGTTCTTATGAAATCACTAGATAGTGTGTGCCATAATATAGAAAATGGTGTGTTTTTTAGGAGTCACRTGCACTGGTTCACATTAATTATAATAACRCATCGGTTCAAACTATTGAGAAAACACAGCATTCCGTAAATGACAYAACATACAATAATATTTGTCGTTTCAAAATTGTATGGTGCTCATGTTTAAAATATACACTGGGGCACTAAACATAATGTATGAACTGGTGCATTATTTTGATTATATGCACCAGGGCTCTAAATATAATGTGCGCACCGAAGCTTTTAATATAGTATACACACCAATGCTTATTAAAAATAATGGTTCTGACATAGCACCTTGAATATTCGTAATTTCACTAGCCTTTGGTGCACATGGTAAAACAAACACTAGTACGTACTAATTATAAAAGCATTGGGGTTCATGCTATATTAAACACACTAAGGCTCAGGATAAATTAAACACACCGAGGTATACTATAACCTAAACGCATCGGGGCATACACAAATTAAAAAAAATTGGTGCTTCACATGTAAACAAGGTAGAACTGATGCATAGAAATTATAAGAGAATTGGTTCTCTACATACAATGAAAAAGGTGAAACTAGTGCATAATAATTATAAATGCATCGATGGATTTGTATTATATTAACGCACCGAGTTGGGTTTGTAAAGATTGCACCGATGTGTTTTGACAATAAAAGCACCGAAAAATAAACCTTCTCTACAACCTTTGCCTGCCCAAATATTTTTAGTTATATGGAGCATTCATTAAAACCTTCGTAGTCAATAGAGGAGGTTGTAGTGGAGGTATTTTTGAAATACTAAAAACCTCTACAAAAACCTCCACTGGAAGGTGTTCTCCTTGTAGTGGATAGAAATTTGACCACATTCCCTCTCAAGAGGGGAATAATGTTATAGAAAATTCCATGGAATCTATGGAGGGACCAAATTATGTAGTAGGGTCTTGTATGTAGATGCATGAAAATAATTGGGATAAGACATTTCCCTTGAATGAGGGTGGGAAAATAGTTAAGAAGAAATAAGTTTTAACATATAATATTATTTCATATCACTTGCACCCAATG